>PVIA01005997.1:59237-105181 GCA_004024845.1 Tonatia bakeri | reverse complement strand
GAAGCTCATTGTGAGTTCGTTGAACTTCCTTATAATCATTGTTTTGAACTCAATATCTGATAGTTGAGTTGCCTCTATTTCATTTAGCATTCCTTCTGAGGCTTCCTCCTTTCCCTTCATTTGCAGATTGTTTCTTTGTCTTCTCATTGTTCCTGAGACTCTTCTTGTTAACCTCTGTTTCTTAACTTGATCTGTTCTGTTTCCTTGTGTTTATGGTGTGAACTTCTGTGGTAGAATACCTGTGAGATTCAGTGGTGTAGTCCCTTTTGGGTATCCTGGTGTTCACAGCTTCCCCCTACTCTTTTTTGTGATCAGTTGGAGGAGTAAGGCAAAATGGGTTAAGACAGCGAACCAGTATTGTATGTTATTTACAGTAGCAGCCAGTAGAGAAGAGATGGGAGATCCTTTGGCTGTATATAGTGTAAACTGTGATCTTCCACCCCACTATCCATGTTTTAGAAAGTGTGGAAAGAAGATAAGACTCTTAGTGGAGAGGAAAGTGTTGTTAGTTGGATTTAGAAAGCTATGAGGCTGCAAGATGTCAAATTCTGAGGTAAGGTAGGAATAAAGAATAGTAAATAGGAGTAGTTTGTAAAAGAATAGAGATAACCCCTACATTAATAGTGTTTAGGAAATTGCAAAGTGAGCTGCGATCTGGGAGGGGTGTTAAGTTGTATTTACAAGTGTATGGAATAAGTCTTATTTATAGTAATATTGAAGCAACAATCTTGCAGCAGATTCTATGAGATCTAGACAACAAGAATAAGGAGGATAGAATCTTGAGTGGTGTACCAATGGGACCCAAGTGAGGGACAGTAATTTATCCACACACTGTGAATAAGATAATAGGGGGAACCTATCAAATGACAGTATAACCAGCCAAGCAAAGAAGATTATGCAGAAAGAAAAAAAATACTATTGAAATAAAAAATGTCAGAAAAGAGAAAAAAAGATAATATAAATTTGCAGACAAAAACAAACAAACAACAACAACAAAAAAGAACAGAAGATGTATTGCAGGAGAGATAGATTTGGAGCAGGAGTAAGAGCACTAAGATGGATGGAAGAGAATCATAGGGAATTGAGAGATATAAAATAATAAGAGTTTAAAAAACCAAAAAGTTGCTTAATAAACAAAAACAAGATAAAATCAAACAATCAAACAACAACAGCAGGATAAGGGGAAAAAAAGAAAAAGAAGAAGAAAACACACACACTCACACAGAGAAAAAGAAAAAAATAAACAAAGAAACAACAACAATAACAACAACAAAAAAGCAAATTAAAAAAAAAAACACCTCTTGTTGGTTTCTGACTGGCCAGACCAGTCTTTCTGTTCCTGCCAGCTCAAGCAGGCTGAGGAGCAGTAGGAATGCCTTTCACACTTCTAAGACAGAACTCAGTCAGACTCAGGGCTGGCCACCAGCTTTTCCCAGACAGGATCGCTGCCCTTCTGGGCTCAGGGCACAAGCTGCGGAGAGGGCAAGGGATTGCGTCCCTCCCCCAGCTTCACCACCACAGGCTCTTTGCTCAGGGAAGCACCTGTCTCTCTTCCGGGTTCATGGTGCCTGGACCTGGACTTCAAGGAGTCCTGTACTTTCCCTCCGTGGGCTCTACTCTACGTTCGTGGGAAGCACCGTCTCTCCTCTGGTTTCACGATGGACCCTCCGGGGTTTGGGAGGGTTCATGTACTTCCCTTTGCCCCCGCTGCCACGGGCCCCGGGAACCTGCGAAGTGTTGTGTATTTTCTGGGTTCCCGGGTCTGAGAGTCATGAATCCCAGCAGGGCGTGCGCCCGCTCCAAATTGCCTCAGCTCCGGAAGCCCTTCCCTTGTTCCCGGCTGTGGGGTCTCAGTCTTCCCCAAAACCACACACTCCCCTGTTTGGGGGTGCGGGCGCCCACGGCAAGGCCTCCACCCCCATGGCAAGGCCTCCCTTGGTCAGGCAGACTGGGTATTCACTCTTCCCGGAAAGTTCGCGGGTGCCCACAACTCCAGCACTTCTGCTTCCCAAACCTTGTCTGGGGATGGGGACGGGGCGGCGACTCTGCTCTCCCGAGTGCCCAGAGACAGACCCAGGAGCACCGGCCTGCTCTCCGCACCTATCACAGGTCCTTTGTGTTCCCAAAGACGTCCTCCTACCGTCTGTTTATTCAATGTCTGGACAACTTCTGATGCCCTATTTTCATAAATGTTGCGATATCAGTGGTTTCCTGCTCTGTCTCTCCTCAGATTGACCAAATTCTCCCTCGAGCACTGGAGAAGGGGATCACGATTCCTCCTACAAGGCCACCATCTTCCTCTCCCCTGTACTTCTTAATCTCCTCACCTCTTCACCCATTACCCCATTGCCCTCTCCCATTTGACAACCATCGTAAAGCTCTCTGTATTCTTTATTCTGTCTCTGTTCTTCTTTTTGCTTAGTTTTTTAATATTCAGTTATTGATATATATATATATTTATTGCCATTTTATAGTTCATAGTTTTGATCTTTTTTCTTAAATAAGTCCCTTTAACATTTCATGTAACAATGGTCTGGTGATGATGAACTCCCTTAGTTTTTTCTTGTCTGGGAAGCTGTTTATCTGTCCTTTAATTCTAAATGATAATGTTGCTGGGTAGAGCTATCTTGGCTCTAGGTCCTTGCTTTTTATAGCTTTGAATATTTGTTGCTGGTCCCTTCTAGCCTGCAAAGTTTCTTTTGAGAAATCAGCTGACAGTCTTATGGGAATTCCCCTGTAGATAACTAACTGCTTTTCTCCTGCTAATTTTAAGATTCTTTCTTTATCTTTAACCTTTAGCACTTTATTTATGATTTGTCTTGGATGTGTATTTATGATTCCTCTTTGCATCCATCTTGTTTGGGACTCTCTGTGCTTCTTGGTCTTGCATGTCTATTTCTTTTACCAATTAGGGAACTTTTCTTTCATTATTTTTTTGAATAGATTTTTGATTTCTTGCTCTTTTTCGTCTCCATCTGGCACCCCCATGATTTGAATGTTGGAATATTTAAAGTTGTTCCAGAGGTTGTTTACACTATCCTCATGTTTTTTAGATTCATTTTTTCTTCTGGTTGTTCTGATTGGTTGTTTTTTGCTTTCTTGTGTTTCAAATCATTGATTTGATTCTCAGCTTAATCCACTCTGCTGTTGTTTGCCTGTAAATCATCCTGCATTTCAATTAGTGCATCCTTCATGTTTAAATGGGTCTTTTCTTATGCTGTTGAGGTCCTCACTAAGTTCCTTGAGCATCCATCCTTATAGTCAGTGTTTTGAACTCTGTATTTGATAGATTGCTTATCTCCATTTTGCTTATTTTTTTTTCTGGAATCTTGATTTGTTCTTTCATTTAGGGTATATTTCTTTATCTGCTCACTTTGGCAGTCTCCCTGTGTTTGTTTCTATGTATTAGGTAGAGCTGGTTTGATTCCATGTCTTGGTAGCATGGCCTAATGTAGTATCTGTTGTGTAGGGTCCACTGGCACAACCTCCCCAATCACACAAGCTGGGTACTTAGGGTGTACCCTTCATGTGGGCTGAATACACCTTCCTCTTGTAGTTTAACTTGATTGCTGTTGGCAGGTCAATGAGAGGTATTTACCCAGGCTAGCAAGAACTGGCTGTGGCCACTGACCACCAGCCTCTGCCATCCATGGAGGATCCACTGTGCAGGGGCATGGTAGTGATTCCCTGATGTGTTCTGTAGCTTTCCACTAGATGCACAGGCTATGGGGTGTCTTGGGTAGTGCAGGCCAAGGTCAGTCCTCACCTGTGTTTTGCCCGGGACAGTGCTGACTGTGCTATAAAGCAATCTGAGATGGATGCTACTTTAGCTGGGTGTGGAGCTTCCTAGGCAAAGCCAAGCTATGAATATAAGTTGGCTGCAGCTAGTACTGGGCCTGGGACCACTTAGCAAGAGATACAGTGACTGGGGGCTCACTAAGGCTGGCTGTTGCATGTTTGGTAGGATTTAGGAAGTTGTGAAGCATGAGACAAGACCATCTACTTATATGGAAAAGTCATGGTTAATAGTCTGGGAGGGCCTGTACATGTGGTGGGATGGAGTCTCAGGGGGAAAAGATGGAGTCCAGGGTGGGGCAAACAGTGTTAGCCAAGGTGATGGAGTCTCAGATATGACAGTGATTTCTGACTCTGTGGCTCTGTGGGAGGATGGCACAGAAAAGGGACAATGGCCTCTGCCCACCTCTTTGTTTGAGAGAAATTTGTTCCCCAGATGCTGCCTTGATGCCAGCCACTTCAGTCCTCCCTCTATGCCACTGGTGCCTTTCAAGCTTCTACCCCAGTGCTGAAGCTCCAAGGGAGTGAGTCTGAGCAAGTCCATGTGTAAGTTCCTTAAGGGGAGCTGGTTAGGACTCTACCAATTTCTTCTACCAACTCAATCCCCTATGGATTGGCAGCCAGAAGTTATGGGGACTTATCTTCTGGCACTGGAAACCTAGCCTGTGGGCCTGGTATGAAGTTATATCACTCCTGAGATATCCATTTCAGTTTTTATCTACCACACATGGATGTGGGACCAGTGTGTTCCATGTCTCCAGTTGTCCTATCAGTCTGGATGGATGTGGTTTCTTTAATTCCATAGTTGTCAGACTTCCATTCAACTCAATTTCTGATAGTTCTGAATGATGGTTGTTCGATATTTGAGTTATATTTTTGATGTGGTTTTGTGAGGAGATGTTTAGCTATGCTCCTGTCTTGACCAGAAGTCCTCACTGTTCTTCTTAAAATACAGTGAAAATTGGATCTTCTTGTAACAGTAGAAAATTGTAACAGTGGGGAAATTATAACCTGACCAACCATTCTTTTGACATTGTTTCTGTAAGTGCTGACTCTGACTAAAATGTAGCTTGTAGATAAAGAGCATGTTTGTATAAGAATGCTAGGAAATGGGGAGACCCAAGATGGCCAAGGAGTAAGTGGAAGCTACATTAACCTCTTCCCAGGACCAATCTTGAATTAAATAGAATTGTAGAGAATCTATACTGAATAACCAATTGAACACTGCCTGTAGAGAAGCCTTATAACCATGGTCAAACAGAAGGAACAACTTCACCACAAATAGACTGGCCCAGCAGAGGGAGCCACAAGCTGTGGATCACTGATAGCTCCAAACAGGTTGCCCAGGGCCAGTCACAAGCAGCATCTGACAAATTTCTGCACCAGAGTCTTTGTAGATCTACCTTATACGTAGAAACAAACACAAAGAGGCAGCCAAAATAGAAAACAAAGAAACAGGTCCTAAGTAAAAAACAAGTGAAATTCTCCAGAAGAAGATCTTGATGAAATGGAGGCAAGCAATATATCAGATAGAGAGTTTGGAGTAATGATTATAAGGATACTCAACAGCATGAAAAAAGGCATAGAAATCATAAAAAGGATCAATCAGAAATAAAGAATAAATATCTGAAATAAATAATACACTGGAAGGAATAACAGTAGGTTACATGAAGCAGAAGATTGAATCAGTGATTTGGAAAACAAGATAGAAAAAACACCCAAGCAGAGCAGCAAAAATGAAAAAAAAAAGGAATTTAAAAATATGAGATCTTAAGAAATATATTGATGCTTAACAGCATCCACATCATGGGAATACCAGAAGGAGAAGCGAGTCTGCAAAGGGACTGAGAACCTACTTGAAGAAATAATGACCAAACATTTCCTTATTCTGGTGAAGGAAAAAGACACACAGTCCAGGAAGCTTAGAGAGTCCCAAACAAGTTGGACCCAAAGAGGTCTACACCAAGACACATCATGATTAAAATGGCAAGACTTAAAGATAAGAAGATAATCCTAAAATTTTCAAGAGAAAAGCAGGTAGTTACATATAAGGGAGCATCAGTTAGACTGTCATCTGACTTCTCAACAGAAACATTTCAGGGTAGAAGTTAATGATGTAAAATATTCAAGATGATGAAAAGCAAAGTCCTACAATCAATACTAATTTACTCAGCAAGGCTATCATTTAAAATAAAGGAAAAAAAGGAAGTTTCCCTGACAACAAAAAGTTAAAGAAGTTTGTTAACATCAACCAATACGGCAACAAATGTTAAAGGGCTTGCTTAAAGAAGAGAAAGAAAAAAAAAACAGAGGAAAATATTCTAACACTACAATGGTACTAAACACATATTTATCAATAATCATCTTAAATGTAAATGGCTTACATCTAACCAGAAGACAGAGGGTAGCTGAATGGATAAGAAAACAAGACCCTTATATATGCTGCCTCCAAGTGACCCACCTCAGATCAAAAGATACACACAGACTAAAAGTAAAATGATGGAAAATGATATTTCATGAAAATGGGAAGGAATAAAAAGCTGGGGTAGCAATACCTATATCTGACAAAATAGACATTAAAATGAAGGCCATAATAAGAGACAAAGAAGGACACTACATAATGGAAATGGGAACAATCCAACAAGAGGTATAACCCTAGTAAACATTTATGCACCCAACATAGGAGCAGTTAAATGTGTAAAGCATACCTTGATGGATATAAAGGGAGATTTCAACAGAAATATAGTCACAGTGGAACCCCATGGACTTCAGTAGATAGATCTTCCAGACAGAAAATCAACAAGGAGACATTTACCTTAAACAACACACTAGAGCAAATGGATTTATATCTTCAGAGCATTTCACCCCAAAGCATGGGATGTTTTCTAGGACAGACCACATTTTAGGACACAAAATGAGTCTCAATAAGTTTAAGAAGATTGAAATCACATCAAGCATCTTCTGTGACCACAGTGAAACTAGAAACCAATAATAAGAACACTGAAAAACACACACAGACATGGAAACTAAATAGCATGTTATTAAATAATGAATGGGTGAACTACAAGATTAAAGAAGAAATGAAAAGAAGCCTTGAAATAAATGAAAATGAGGACCCTGAAATCCAAAATCTGTGGGATGCAGGGAAAGCAATCTTAAAAGGGAAATTCATAGCATACCAGGCCTATCTCAAAAACAAGAAGAACTGAATAAACAATCAAACTTTACATGTAAAGCTTGAAAAAGAAGAACAAACAAAGCCCAAACTGAGTAGAAGGAAGGGATTAATAAAGATCACAGTAGATATAAATGAAATAGAGTCTATAAGATGAACAAAAGATCAATGAATCCAAGAGCTGATTCTTTGAAATGATAAACAAGGTTGACAAACCTTTAACCAGACTGATCAAGAAAAACAGAAAGAGGACCCAAATAAATAAAATCAGAAATGAAAGGGGAGAAATAACAACTGACACCAAAGAAATACAAGGATTGTAAGAAAGTATTATGAACAACTATATGTCAAAAAACTGAACAACCTGGGCAAAAAGGATAAATTCCAGGCATATGGACATCCGAATCTAAATCAGGAAGAATCAGAGAATCTGAATAGACAGGTTACACCTAGTGAAATGGAAGCAATAATCAAAAAACTCCCAACAAACAAAAGCCCTGGACTGGAAGCCATAGTAATCAAAACGTCAGGGTACTGGCATGAAACAGATGCATAGATCAATGGAACAGAATAGAAAGCCCAGAAATAATGCCTCACCTTTACAGTCAAGTAATATTTGACAAAGAGTACAAGCACATACAGTGGGCTAAAGATAGTTTATTCAATAAATGGTGTTGGGAAAATTGGGCTGATATGTGTAGAAAAATGAAACTTGATCACCTTTTTACACCACATACAATAGTAAATTCGAAATGGATTAGACTTAAATGTTAGACCCCAAACCATAAAAATCCTAGAAGAAAACATAGGCAGCAAAATCTTGGACATTGCTTGAGCTATATTTGACTGGATATATCTTCTCAGGCAAGGGAAACAAACAAACAAAAAAAGCAGATGGTACTACATCAAACTAAAAAGTTTTGCACTACAAAGGAAAACATTAACAAAATAAAAAGACAACCCGCTGAATGGGAGAACATGTTTGCCAACATATATGGTAAGGGCTTAATATCCAAAATTTATAAAGGACTTATCATACTCAACACCAAAAAACTAAACAACTCAATTAAAAAATGGGCAAAGGTCTTGAATGGACACTTCTTCAAAGAAGGCATACACATTGCCAATAGTCATATGAAATGTCACTAACCATCAAAGAAATGCAAATTAAAACCACAATGAGATACCATCTCACACCTGTCAAAATGGCCATCATCAATAAATCAGCAAACAAGTCCTGGTAAGTATGTGGAGAAAAGAGAACCCTTCTGTACTGTTGGTGGGAATGCAGATTGGTGCAGCCACTGTGGAAAGCAGTATGGAGATACCTAAAAAAATCAGAAATGTGTCTGCCTTTCCATACAGCTGTGCCACTTCTGGGAATATATCAAAGGAACTTAAAACAGTAATTCAAAAGAACATAAGCACCCCTATGCTCATTGTAGCATTATTTATGATTGCCCAGATATAAAAGCAGTCCAAGTGTCCATCAGAAGATGAGTGTGTAAAACAACTATGGGACACTTACACAATGGAATACTATTCAGATGAAAAAAAGAATAAAATTTTACCCTTTGCAATAGTATGGATGGACCTGAAGATATTTAGATGAATAAACCACAATTATTGCTTTCGATTTCTTGTCACACCAATTTTACTGTCTCAAAAATTTCAAATAGTGTTACATACTATTTTAGTATGCAAGTGTTTTTGTCAAGTGTATTTATGCTGGGAATGGGGACGTAGTTCTCTGCTCAGAACAGGCAGTCCTGAAGTAAAGGAACTCAGAGGAAATCTCTCACAGGCTGGAAAGACCCTCAAATAAACCAAGAGCAGATGTCCTGGTTCAGGTTGATTCTAAGTAGAAAAAAATTGCGGATTACCAGGTCTGCTGCTTTAAAAATGAAGAAAAGTTTCTAAAGAGAACTAATTCCCCAAGTCTGTGACCACTGGTCTTTGGGGCTGGGTTGGGCCTGTGGGGTAGGAGTGATAATAGACAGAGAGAGGCTTAAAACCTCAAAGATCCAATTTGAGAACCTTCCCTCTACCTGCTACAAGTAACCCACAGAGCCTAGCTTTTTGGATGATGCTCAGGACAATAAGAAGGAATCTCCTAACTGCTGGTTTACTGTTCCCCTCCTCTTCCTCACAGAAAGCTTACTCTAAAAAAGCAAGGAATCACTGTCAGCACCTTCAGAGGATTCCCTCCCATCCATATAAATAGATGCAGAGGTCCGAGGAACACACTTTACATGGAAATCCTGTGCATGATTAGAAATTAGGTGGATGCCAGGAGCTCACATGGGAAAGACTACTCAATGATCTCAGCCCTCTGGCCATCCTGGGCTCTCATCTACTCCCACCCTCAACCTTTTTGAAGCTTGCTGGAGTGTAGTTAAAAGTGTGAAAGGAAGTGTCCTTTTTGTTATTTTATGTGTTGTGTGTGTGTGTGAATACATTCATATGTGTGTATATACTAAAGAGAATGAGAGAGATGAGTGATTGATTAATTGATTGATTTTAAGAAATTGATTTACTGGATTGTGGAGAATGGCAAATCTGGAGATTATTGGGCAGGGTAGCAGGCTTGGAGAAATGGGGAAGAGCTTAGGTTGTAGCTGGAGTCTGAAGACACTGGAGCAGAAACTCCTTTGTATGTGTCTGTTAATTTTCTCTTCTTACAAGGACCTCAGGCATATTGGGTGAGGGCCCATCTTAATGACCTCATTTGAACTTAATTACCTCTTTAAAGACCCTATCTTCAAATACAGTCACATTTTGAGATACTGAGGGTTAGGGCTTGAATTGTGCATTTTGAGGGAACAAAATTAACTCATAACACAGCCATATGAATATTTTGCTTTAAAAAAAATGATGCATAAGCAAACTTAAGTCACTTCTCCAAACTGGTTTTAGGACAGTTTAATACTTATGCTTGTACTGTGTTAAGCACTTTGCAGTAACTATTTAATAACTTATTATTAGTTAGTTACTATTATTGTACCCAGTTGCAGATGTTGAAATGCAGGCACACAGAGGTAAAGGAAATTGTTCTGTGGTAAACTGAGTCAAGACAGTCCAGTCCCAGGCAGGCATTTTAACCACCAGACCACATCAGGAACTGGTGAACACCCACCAAAATGCTGCTTCTCAACTTATACTCAAAATTCTCTAGAACTTCTGTTAAAACACAGATTCCTGGGCTTAGGTCCAGACTTACTGAACCAAAAACTTCTGAGGATTGGGGAATAGGGAAGAATGCACATTTTAAAGCAGGAAACTTTAAGGGACTTTTATATCCACAAAAAATTGGAGGATTACTAGATTTATGTTATAAAATTTATCTAAGCTAGCTTCCTTCAGTTTCTGATTCCACTGTTTAATGGCCTTCACTACTTTATGGGTGAGGCATTGGAGGTCAGTTTATTCATTTATTTAACTAATATCCACCAAGTAATGTTGCTAGGATTTATGGGTTTACAAAAATAAATCAGACATGAAACTTCTCTTCTAAAACCCTACAATATTATGTAGAAATTATTAGGCTTTAAAATGTTCTTTCAAATGAGAAATATGTGTATCTTACTATATATTTTTTAAAAGATTTTATTTATTTATTTTTAGAGAGGGAAGGAAGAGGGAGAGAGAGAGAGAGAAACATCAATGTGCGGTTGCTGGGGGACATGGCCTGCAACCCAGGCATGTGCCCTGACTGGGAATTGAACCTGCGATGCTTTGGTTCGCAGCCTGCGCTCAATCCCCTGAGCTATGCCAGCCAGGGCTTAAAGGTTCTATTTTCCATAAATGTGAATGGTTCTGTTATTTTCCATTAAGGAATGACTTTATAACTCATGTATTTTAGTTAACTCTTAAATTTCTGGTAGAAAGGTAACATGTAATACTCTCTATAAATAATTGAAACTATGATTTTGAGAGAATGGTAGGAAAAATGTATGCTGATTGCTGCTATTATTCAAGACTTTGTGTTGGTCTTTGATATTTATTAATGTATTGAAGTTTGCAGGTGCATGCATGCTTATAATCCTGATAAAAATGTTAACTTACCATTAAAACAGTTCTTTAAAAAACACATAATTCTTTTTATGATAAATTAAAAATAATTTCAGTTGATCCTAATGTCCTTCCTCCAAATGCTTGGTGGAGGGATGTTGTTGCCTTCTGCTCTTTACCACAGGACTTCTTTCTGTTGGAGGTAGTGCTGGGACATAGGGGCATCGCGGTGGGATGCCAGGTCTTCTGCTCATGGGGGACTCACTCAGGCTAGTCAGTGGTGATGCCTTCCCCAAGGGTCCATGGCAGAGTTTTCCTGTGGTTCCAGAGTGTGTTCTATCGTCTAGTGGCTCCATGAAGACTCTTCTCCTATTTACCCTTCTCCCATCTTTACCTCTGCAGTTTTGATAAAATTAAGCCCATGAGTAGACATCAGCCAAATATCAACTGTCTGTAGCAGAAGGGAGCAGGACTTATAAGATGATTGCTCTTAATACATAAATTCTTTTTTTAAAATGTATTTTTCCATTTAGTCCCCTTTTACATAAATTATTTTTTCTTTAGAGTTTTAAAGTGTTGTAGAGAGCAATGGTAGAAAGGTAGGAAATATGAGCATTGTTTCTTGTTTTCATCAGAGAATCTAGAAATTTCCAGTAAGTCATGCTCTGTTATAGAGAGTGTGGATAGGTTGAGAATGGTATCTATAAATAACAGAGGACAGTATCATAGTCCCCCTTTGTCTGTGTGGGGACATATACTAAGACTCTCAGTGGATGCCTGAAACCATGGATAGTACCCAGCTCTCTCTCTCTCTCTCTGTATATATATATTATGTTTTTTTCCTACACATAAATACCTATGATGAAGTTTAATTGTTCAAATAGGCACAGTAAGAGATTAACAACAATGAATAATAATAAAATAGAAGAATTTTAACAGTACACTGTAATAAAATGTATAAGATCACTTTGAGGCTATTTTTAAGCAAAATAAGGGTGACTTGACACAAGCACTGTGATACTGTGTGACATTCTATCTGATGGCCCAGATGGCTATTAAGTGACTAATGGGCAGGAAACATATGCAGTGTGGATACTCTGGACAAAGGGAATGGGATGGTGCAAGATTTCATCATATTACTCAGATTGACACACAATTTAAAACGTATATAGTGTTAACTTCTGAAATATTTTATTTAATATTTTTGAACTGTGGTTGACTTCACATAACTGAAATTGCAGACCATAAAACCAGGGGTAAGGGGGGGGTGCTACTGTAGTGGGCACAAGGCATGGAGCTGGTAATGGTTTTTGTATTGTCAAGGCTAATTGTTAAGGATTGCTTGTTTTTTTTTTTTGTTTGTTTTTAGATTTTCTACTTAAATTGAGAGTTGGTCTGTTAAAATCATGTATGTAATTCAGCTCAGTCCATTCACCTATCTGGTCAGTGGCAAAGGTCCCAGAACTTTCTCTCTGAGCAGTTGTGAGGTTCTTCCCATTCCACTCCAATACAGGTTCAGGGCTTTCAAGTAGAGACTTCTCTGTTAACTACTTTTAAAGGCAAAGTAAATTATTTTAGCTAATGGAAAATAAGAAAAATAAAGAAAGAACAAAAGTATGAAATCTTTTCCATTAATGCTACTTCTTTAGTTCAATCTATCTGTGGATAGATTACAATTCAAAATCTTAAATATTTGCTTTACATATGTGTGTCATTTTCAAGATCTTGAATAAAAATCTTAATTTTAAAGAAGTGTTACAAAAGAGAAAAAACTCAGCAATTTTGAAAAATTTTCATGTTTTTTAACTTTTCTTTTGCAATTATTATTATTTTTTTATTTTAATCATTGTTCAAGTACAGTTTTCTCCCCTTTACTCCCATTCCAGCCTGCCCACCCATCCCTCCCTGCTTCCCTCCCATTACCACCCTCCCCCTAGTTTTTGTCCATGTGTTTTTTAACTTTGTTCCTATAAACCCTCCCCCTTTTCCCCTGAAACTCTTTTTTCTCTCTCCTCTGGTCACTTTTTAAAAAAACTTTTTAAATGAAAAATGTGTATTAGGCTGGGGGCTGTTTCTTGGTACCAAATTCAGAAACTTACTTTTATCAAACAGAATGCTATGAGAAAAAAAGTGGAAGCTCAACCCAGGTTTGTTAACATGTCATACACAGATTTGTTTATGATCTTGTGTTACTTATGAATCACATGTTTTTAATCCTCCACTGAAATATTCCACAAGCTCTATTTTTCTATATTTAGATGGAATATTTACAATATATGGAAATAGATATAGAGATGCAGCCCAGAAACGGAAATCAGAAGGCCAAGGTGTGCTCTTTTCCTGCTGACATCTGTGTAGCCATTTTCCCCTCATTCTGGATTTTCACATCATTTCTTGAGCTGCTTTTTTCTTAAAAATATACATATATTTTATCATTTATGCTACTACAGTTGTCCCAGTTTTCCCTCTTTGCCCTCTTTTACCAAGTCCCCTGCACTATGTCAAGCAATCATTACCCCATCGCCCATGTCCATGGGTCATGCAAACATTTTTTTGGATACTCTATTCCCTATGTGTACTTTACACCCCCATGACTATTCTGTAACTACAGATTTGTACTTCTTCATCCCTTCACCTTTTTAACCCATCCCCCGACCTCCATACCATTGGGCAACCTTAATCCCTTCACATTTTTTGCCCATCTCCCTGACCCACATATCATCTGACAACCATCAAAATGTTTTGTGTATCTATGATTTTGCTTCTGTTCTTCTTGTTTGTTTATTTTGTTATTTAGAATCAAGTGTAGATAAGTATGTATTTATTGCCATTTTATTGTTCATACTTTTCATGTTTTTTGCAGTAAAAATTTTTAAAATATTTTTTATCGATTATACTATTACAGTTTTTCCATTCCCCCCCCCATTCCCCTCTGCCCTGCATATGCCCTCCCACCTGCATTCTCCCTCCACCTTAGTTCATGTTCATGGGTCATACATATAAGTTTTTTGGCTTTTACATTTCCTATACTATTCTTAACCTCCCCCTGTCTATTTTCTAACTATCATTTATGCTAGTTATTCCCTGTACCTTTCCCCCCATTACCAGCCTTCCCATTGATAACCCTCCATGTGATGTCCATTTCTTTGATTCTGGTCTTGTTCTAGTTTACTTAGTTTTTTTTTAGACCGTTGATAGCTGTGAGTTTGTCGTCATTTTACTGTTCATATTTTTTATCATCTTCTTTTTCTTAGATAAGTCCCTTTAACATTTCATATAGTATTGGCTTGGTGATGATGAACTCCTTTAACTTGACCTCATCTGGGAAGGACTTTATCTGCTCTTCCATTCTAAATGAGAGCTTTGCTGGATAGGGTAATCTTGGATGTAGGCCTTTGCATTTCATGACTTGGAATACTTCTTTCTAGCCCCTTCTCGCCTGCATGGTTTCTTTTGAGAAATCAGCTGATAGTCATATGGGAACTCCTTTGTAGGTAACTGTCTCCTTTTCTCTTGGTGTTTTTAAGATTCTCTCCTTGTTTTTAATCTTGGGTAATGAAATTATGACGTGCCTTGGTGTGTGCTTCCTTAGGTCCAACTTGTTTGGGACTCTCTGAGCTTCCTGGAAGTCTATTTCCTTTGCCAGATTGGGAATGTTCTCCTTCACTATGTTTTCAAATAAGTTTTCAATTTCTTGCTCTTCCTTTTCTCCTTCTAGCACCCCTATGATTCAGATATTGGAAGGTTTAAGGTTGTCCTGGAGGTTCCTAAGCCTCTCCTCATTTTTCTGAATTCTTGTTTCTTCATTCTTTCTGGTTGACTGTTTATTTCTTCTTTCTGGTTCAAACCATTGATTTGAGTCCTGGTTTCCTTCCTGTCACTGTTGGTTTCCTGTGCATTTTCCTTTAATTCACTTTTCATAGCCTTCATCTTTCCTCTATTTTGCAACCATACTCAACCATTTCTGTGAGCACCCTGACTACCAGTGTTTTGAACTGTGTATCTGATAGGTTGGCTATCTCTTCATCAAGTCTTTGTATTTTTTCTGGAGCTCTGATCTGTTCTTTTATTTTGGTCTTTTTTTTTTTTTTTTTTTTTTTTTTTTTTTTTTTTTTTTTTTTTTTTTTTTTTTTTTTTTTTTTTTTGTCTCAGCACACCTGTTACATAGTAAAGGGTAGAGCCTTAGGTATTCACTAGGGTGGGACAACTCACCTGGCTGCATTGTGGTGATGTATGTGGGGGAGGGGTCTGAGAGAGAACAATGCCACTTGTTCAGCACTCAACTGGCTTTCAGTCACTTCCTCTGCTACCCACAAGCAAATTGGGCCCTTCTGGTGCTGATTCCCTGGTGGGTGCTTTTGTGTATGCTCTAGGACCCTGTGGATTTCTCCAATGAACTCTCCTGTGAGACTGGGAGTTTCTCCCACCACTGCAATCCCCACAGGTTTATTCAGTCAGAGGTTCTGAGGCTTTATTTCAACACACTGGAACCCTGGGTTGGGTGGTCTGTCTTGCTCTTCAGGTGTTCCTCTTGGTTTATTCACATGCAAATGTGGAACTGTCTGGTCCACTGGCTGACATGTTCCTGTAAGTCCTCTCCACCCAGCTGCTCATCTCTGCCCCTCCTACTGATATGGATGAATGTTTCTTCTTTAACTCCCTGGTTGTCAGACTTCCATACAGTTCAATTTTCCGGTAGTTCTTTTTTTTTTTGTTAATTTGTTATCCTTCTTTTGGCTGTGCAAGGAGGCACAGTGTATCTATCTATGTGTCCATCTGGGTCAGAAGTCCCCCATTCTTTTGATATTCTTAAATAATATCGAATAATATAGTAATAACTTCATATAATACTAGTTTGGTGGTGATGAACTCCTTTAGCTTTTTCTTGTCTTGAAAGCTCTTTATCTGTCCTTAGATTGTAAATGATAGCTCTGCTGGGTCTAGTAATCTTGGTTATGGTACTTGCTTTTCATCACTTTGAATACTGCCAATCCCTTCAAGCCTGCCAGGTTTCTTTTGAGAAATTATCTGACAGTCTTATGGGAACTCCTTTGTGGGTAATTATGTGCTTTTCGTCTGTTGATTTTAAGATTTGCCTAAGATTTCCTTATCTGCTTTATGTTTAACCTTTGGCATTTTAATTATGATGTGTCTCGGTGTGGTCCTCTTTGAGTCCATTTTGTTTGGGACTCTCTGTGTTTCCTGAACTTGTATGCTTATTTCCTTCATTGAGTTAGGGAAGTTTTCTGCCCTTAGTTTTTCGAATAGATTTTCAATTTCTTGCTCTCTCTCTTTTCCTTCTGGCATCCCCATGATGTAATGTTGGTATGCTTGAAGTTGTCCCAGAGGCTTCTTAAAATATTCTCATTTTTTGGATTCTTTTATTTAGTTAATCATTTTTTAAATTAATGTTCAAATACAGTTGTCTCCATTTTCCCACCACAACTTTTCCCCCTCCCCACTGGATTCTTTTTTCTTCTTGCTGTTCTGATTGTTTTCTGCTTTCACATCTTCCCATTATGATTTGATTTTTGACTTCATGCACTCTACTGTTGATTCCCTGTAAATTGTTCTTCATTTCAATTAGTGTATCCTTTGTTTTTGACTTGTTTTCTTATGCTATTGAGTTTCTCACTAAGTTCATTAAGCATCCTTATAATCAGTGTTTTGAACACTGAATCTAGTAGATTGCTTGTCTTCACTTTGTTTAGTTATTTTTCTGGAATTTTGTTCTATTCTTTCATTTGGGCCATGTTTCTTTGTCTCCTCTCTTTGGCAGCCTCCCTGTGTTTGTTCCTATGTATTATGTGGAACTGCTACACATCTCCCATGCTTGATAGAGTGGCCTACTGGAATAGGTGTCCTGCAGAGTTTAGTGGCACAGCTCTCCTATTACTCAAGCTGGGAACTCAAGGTGCACTTGCCATGTGGGCTGTGCACACCCTCCTCTTGTAGTTGAGTGTTGATTGCTATTGGCACACCCAAGGTCACACAGGATAAGCTAAAAAGTGATCAGCAGATGGTTGCTACTTGTTCTGGGCTTGGAGGTGCCCAGGTGAGGCCAAGCTATGAACCAAGGCTGGTTGCTGCTAGTACCAGGCCTGGAGTTGCTTAGTGAGAGGTATGGGGCTCACTGAAGCCAGATGCTCATTTGAGGGAATTTAAGAAAATCCAAAGCATGGACCAAGACAAGTTATTCATATGGAAAATCCACTGAAAACAGCTTGGATGGGCCCAAACGTTGAGTGGAGCAGGGTCTGAGGAAATCACCAGGATGGGGCAAACAATGTTAGCCAGGTAGATGGAGTCTCAGATGTGGCATGTGCCTGCTGGCTCTCTGGCTCTGTGAAGGGAGGGCTTAGAAAAGGAACAATGGGCTCTGCCAGCATTCTGTCTGGGAGAAAGCTGCCCCCAAAGCTCTCACCCTGATGCCAGATGCTTCAGTTCTTCCTTGTATGTCTTTGATGCTTTCAATCTGCTGCTCCTACACTGGAGCTCAGAGTCTGAGTTAATCTCAGAGACATGGGCCCTTTAAGAGAAACTGCCTAACACTCCAGCAGTCTCTGTCTTCCAGAGCCTCAATCCCTGCTGGTTTTTGCAGTCAGAAATTATGGGACTTCTCTTCCTGGCTCTGGAGACCTGGGATGGGAGGTGCTTGTGTGGGGCTGGAACCCCTCACTCCTCAGATACCCCTCCTGATTTTTATCTGCTCCACATGGCTGTGAGACCAGCTTATTCCACTTCTTCACCCCTCCTACCATTCTCAGTGTGGTTTCTACTTTAATTCTATGCTTGTAGGACTTCCATTCAGCTCGATTTCTAACAGTTCTGAATAATGGTTGTTCTATAGCTTAGTTGTAATTTTGATATAGTTATGCAAAGAGGCAAGCTGTGTTTACCTATGTCACAATCTTAACCAGGATTCCTGGTAGAATTTCTGAGGTGCTTTTTTTGGCCTGCCCTTTTTCACATGCTGTTCCATGGCCAGGAAAGAATCTTATTACTTAACTAGTTCTTATTGTTTTTCCTTTTTTACCATCTCAGATTGAATGTCCTTTCTCCAGGGAAGTCTTTTTTCTAGTACCACTGGAATAAAGGAGAATCCATAGCACTTTGTTTCCTTTTTATGAAATTTACCCCAGTGTTCTATTTGTTCCATATCTGTTTTGGTCATTAGACTTCATGAGTGGGGGAATTTATCTTTTTTACCAGTGTGTCACTAGGCCCATGCACATGGCCAGGCTCACAGTATATGTTCTATAAATATTGGTTATCTAGAAATTGATATTGATTGATGTTCTACAAAACCCAACCCTTTGTAACCAGGGTGCTTCTGTTTCAATGCTATTTATAAGTAGCCCTAGATGTCCATTAGTTCACCTTATACCTGTTTTTAATGCTAAACTTGAAATTAATATTGATTCCTGGCTGTTCTAGAAGGATTCTGAATAAGCATGTTCTTTAAATTCATAGAACAGAAGTTTGTGAGCTGAGTTCTAGAGCTTGAGAGCTTTTAGATATGATTTAGGACAAATGTAGGATGAGGAAAAGCTGTTTATTGTGCTGTCTCCCTATGCTTTGTTATTTATTTATTTATTTAAAAGATTTTATTTATTTATTTTAGAGAGGGAAGGGAGGGGGAAAGAGAGAGAGAAACATCAATGTGCAGCTGCTGGGGGCTGCGGCCTGCAACCCAGGCATGTGCCCTGACTGGGAATCGAACCTGCAATACTCTGGTTTGCAGCCTGCACTCAGTCCACTGAGCTACACCAGCCAGGGCTTGTTATTTATTTTTATTAAATTTATTCGGGTGACTCTGGTTCATAGGGTCATATAGGTTTCAGGTGTACATTTTTATGATACATGACCTCCATGTTTCATTGTGCACCTATCACCCAAAGTTAAATCATCTTCTTTCACCATATATTTGGCCTCTTTACCCTTTACTAACCCTCCATCCCCTTCTATCTGGTAACCAACATGGTGTTGTCTGTGTGTCTATGAATTTCAGTTCCATATGCCCCATATGAGTAAAATCATATGGTTCTTAGCTTTTTCTGACTGAAGCAATCCTGAAAAAAAAGAACAAAGACTGAAGTACCCCACTACCTAACTTCAAATTATACTATAGATCTACAATAATCAAACCAACATGGTAGTGGCAGAAAAACAGACACATAGACCAATAGAATAAAATTGAAAACCCAGAAATAAAACCATAGGTATGTGACCAAGTAATTTTTGATAGAGGAGCCAAAAACACCCACTGGATAAAAGAAAACCTCTTCAATAAATGGTGCTGGAAGAATTTGAAAGCCACATCCCTGTCCTTCAGTCTTAGAGTGAATAATACTAACAAATGTGTAGACAGCATCTACTATGTTTCAGGCACTATATGTTATACAAATTAATTTGATTCTCATGACAACTGTGAATGGAAAGTAGAATTTTTTTATCACATGGGGAAACTGAGGCACGATCCAGGCCAGTACCTTGCTCAAGATCACCTTGATCATAAATGCAGAGACAGGTTTCAGACAGCAATCAGGCTCTTAATAACTACAGTCTAATGACATTTTCTTATTATGGCAACTTGGTTCTTGTATGTTTTGAGGGTCATGATGCATCATTCAGAAAAGGGTCTGCCACCATAAAAACTTAAAAAACTACCATGGCCACAGGCAAGGGAAACAAAAGAAAAATAAATAAATAGGACTACATCAAACTAAAAAGTTTTTGCACAGCAAAGGACACCATCAACAAAATGAAAAGACAACCCACTGAATGTGAGAACATATGTGCTAATACATCTGATAAGGAGTTTATATAAAAAATTTATAAAGACTTTACACAACTCAACACAAAAAAGTGAACAGTCCTATTAATAAATGGGCAATGGACCTGAATAGATAGTTCTCCAAAGAGGACATACAGATGGCCAATGGACATATGAAAAGATGCTCAACATCACTAATCATCAGAGAAATGCAAATTAAAACCACAATGAGATATCACCTCACAGTGATCAGAATGACCATCATCAATAAATCAACAAACAGTAAATATTGTTGAGGATGTAGGAAAAAGGAACCCTTGTGTGCTGTTGGTAGGAATGGAGATTGGTGCAGCCACTGTGGAAAGCAGTGTGGTGATACCTCAAAAAATTAAAAATGGACCTGCTTTATGACCCAGCAATTCCACTTGTGGGAATACTCGTATATCCAAAGAAACCTGAAACACTAATTTGAAAGAACATATGCACCCTTGCGTTCATGGCAGTGTTATTCACAATAGCCAAGATCTGGAAGCAGCCCAAGTGCCCATTGATAGGTGAGTACATAGAAAAGCTGTGGTACATTTATTTGATGGAATAGTGATGCAGACACCGGTCTGCAGTGTCCTCGGCATTATGGATGAAATACAAGATAAACTCACACGGACTACTGAGACCTGTGGAGGAAAAGGGACAGCACGGCTATTCTCTCCAGGGAAGAGTGCTTCAGAGCAGCCTGGCCACTCCCTCAAGAGGAGAGTGCACTGACCCTTGCCTAGACAGGCTTTTATTGGGTTTAATTTGCACAGGAATACAGGTATAGCTCATTAATCATTGTCAAACAGTAAGGGTCAAACAATAGATAGCGTACAAAGAACTATGAGGGCTTATTCTGAGTCAGGGTCTGTTAGCTAAGGGGCTACAAAACTTTGGGAAACAAACTTATTTCCTGCTTGGACCCTTATCATTTAATTGAGAGCATTCTTAGCAAAGCAGGTTTCACAGGATTTTACATTTCCTTTCTCAGGCCTGATCACCCAGGGAGCCCACCCTTTCCAGCACGTGGCTGCATCACCCTCTGTCACTGTTTCAGGCTTAAGTCAGGAAAAGGAGGCAAGATAGTCAAGAAATTAGGAGACTTCTCCCAGTCAGAATGAGGACTCGGGCTTTGTCAAATCTGAGGGGCAAGGGTCCATCACCCCCTTTCTCTATAGCCCTCAGAGTCCTTCCCTGGGGCCTCCACATGATCATGCCTGTCTATGCCATTCCCCCCTTGGGGAATCTTACCCATCATTAGCTAACTGACCAAGCATTAGGGGCCAGTTATGGATGGAGTAAAAGGAGCAGAAGCGGTGCTCTTGCCAGGGAGATAAGCTTTGTCTCCTTAGTGGCTTCTGGTCTGAAGGTTGCTCACTCAGCCTTAGCCATGGCAAGGGAGGGTTACAGCTTCTGAAACCAGGAAGGGTGGTTCCCAACAGAATAGTATTCGGCCATAAAAAAGAAGTAAATCTTAACCTTTGGCATAGCATAGATGGACCTGGAGAGCATTATGCTAAGTGAAATAAGCCAGTCATAGAAAGGCAAATACCATGCCATTTAACTTTTATACGGGATATAATGAACAAAGTTAACAAACAAAACAGAAAAAGACTCACATACACAGAGAACAGACTGACAGCTGTTAGAGAGTATGGGTGTTGGGGGACTCAGTGAAAAAGATGGAGATTAAGCAAATTAAAAATAAAAACATCATAGACACAGACAACAGTATGGTTATTACCAGAGGAAAAGATGAGTAAGGGAAGGTAGAAAAGGGTGAAGGAGGGGTAAATGGTGATAGAAGGAGTCTTGACTTGGGGTGGTGAACACAGAGTATAATATACAGATGAGGTACTATAGAATTTTACTGTATACCTGAAACCTCTATAATTTTACTAATCAATGTCTCCACAATAAATTAAAAAAACCCCACAACTACCATGTGAGTACACCTGAACTTCCAAGGTCTTCTCAAGCAGCTTTCAGTGCAGGATGTTTTTATTTCAATGGTCCTGGTACTAAGATATGAGTTTGCCTACAGTTTCATGTTGGTCTGTGCAAATGTATAGAGCAGCACTAAATCAGAGGTAGGCATGGCTGAATGAAAAAGGAAGGCAGGAACTAACTCCTCAAGTAGCATATTGGTGGACAGGGTACTGACTCCCTCTTCAGTTTAGGTAACCCCTCCATCCTCCTGAGTGCCCCACAGTGGTTTGTTTTCCCCATCCCACACTGAAAGTGGTGAACCTCAGTTTGGGAGACTCCTAACAAACATGTGTGACAAGGGGGACTATAAACCATTCTCTTTAAGGTAGCTAACCTTAAAGAGGGCCAATGTGCCAATAGTATCGCCCCTCATTAGTTTTGGAAAATCCAACTCTAGAGCTGGGCAGTGTGCTTTCACAGTGCATTATCCAATTCCTCAAATGTGTATATACATGCAGAGCCACTGCATGTGCAGCAGAGCCACAACTCCTAAGTTGTGGAATTTGCTGGGAACTCATTATGAAACAGTAGTGATTATTATTTTCTGGATGCACTGAGGTGAGCCCCCTTCCCTAAGGGAAGTTTGGTTTTATATGAAGGTGGGAAATAAAGAGGTTTCTTTCATTAATGGCATCAAATTGCATGTATAAAACAATGATAGGGCAACAAGCTTTTCACATTTTGTAGAGGAGTTCCAACAACTTAAAATAAAAACCTGATTGTTCTTAAAATGTGGGCATAGGCTACATGTTGAGTGGTGGCTGATGGGGTTTATTGTACATAGACAAATGCGGGTAGGTAGGTCTCAGTCCCCATTGCTCTGCACTGGCAATGCATGAGGGCAAGGTGTGGGGGGTGGGGTAGTGGTGGCAGGGGCAGCGGTACCAGGCAGAGATGAGCACAGAGTGAGGCACCATCTGGTTCCATGAGGACACCCTTGGAAAGATGCACTGGCTGTGTGCTCCGCTCTGATACCATCTTCTTCCCTTTTGCAGCTTCCCACTTCCCATCTGTGCCCACCCACTGGTTTCTCAAAGAATAATAAAAAATATTTGGCACATGGTTCAAGGAAAAAGACTCAGGAATCTGTGGGCTCCCTGTTCTAGGTTCATACAGTGTTGGAGACACATGGCCACCGTGGCCTGGTTGGCTTCTCGCACCCATTCCCGAAGCTGTGATCCAGCATGACCCACTGGGGATGTGCATTTTGCCACACAGTGGATATCACAGTGTTAGTTATACTTTACAAGTTGCCAGAAAAACGTTTTCTTTTTCCTTTCATGTTTGCCAGTACAGCCTGCAGGCTCCAAAAGGCATCTTCAGAAAGCTGATAATTAAAGTGCTGGAATTCCAGCAGGAGTAATCATTACCTATTTTGCTTGGGTGCAGTCCTTCAGAGAAAATGATGTTCTTGCCAATAATTATTAGGTATCAGTTTGTCATATTATTCCTCCAGAAGCTTCAGTTGGAAGATAAACGTTAGGCCAAACTTTGCTATTCAAACTTCTGATTTAAATACATCTAGTATTCCAGAAAAAAAAAAACATAACAAACAAAGCAAAAAATAAAACAAACCAAAATCTTAAATAGCAGTTATACCTGAATAGAACACAACCATATGACTGTTTTAAGGATAGTTTAAAAAATAAGTACTTAGTAAAATGGCAATTTTATCCACTAGTAAACACTTTGAATCAGCCAGGACTTCAGATTCTCACAGCACATTTTGTGAATGATGTCTGTATTCTGCCATTTGCCGGAATGCTCCTGCATTGCTTGTAGTAATAGCTTTTTAAAAAATCCTCACCCAAGGATATGTTTATTGATTTGAGAGAGAGAGACTGAGGGAGAAATACTGATATGTTGCTTCCTGTATGTACCCTGACCAGGGATCAAACCCTCAACCCAGTTATGAACCCTGACTGGGAATCAAACCTACAGCCCTTTGGTGAACAGGGTAATGCTCCAAGCAACTAAGTCACCTGACCAGAGCTCATAGAAATAGCTTTTTTTTTTATTGATGGGTGATTCTTTATTGTCTGTAAATGGATAACTGCAAATTCAACTTCCTCAAAGCATGTAGCTCTAAACAATAGGTACTTGGAGACATAGTGCTTCATTGGTGTGCTTTTGAATTAGAGGGAGAATTGATGGATAAGCACCTAAAATTTGCATTTGGACTGATAGGTCCCTTTCTTTTGACTTTTTTCTCAGTGATGAGAGAGACAGGGATGTGTGCAGAACAGGCAGGCTCATGGGATTGTCTTCAGGAAGAAGACCCCCATGGGTATTTCTCCCAAGGACTATGTGCCTAGGTGGGGCCCCAGTGGAAATTCCTCAGCTCTCCTTGTCAAGGCTATCAGATTCTGGCCCTGCAGAAGTTAGTTCATGTGTGAAAAAAACTCTTCATTACAGACATAAGAAAGGATGTGGTATGAGGCGAATTCCTTCATGAAAGGCTTTTATTAAAGAAGGGAATAAATAATTAAAGTTTTATTGGCCTTGGATTACGTGTTTTGCCCTGGTCAGGTGGCTCAGTTGGTTGGAGCTTCATCTCATACACTGAAAGAAAGTCGTGGGTTTGATTCCTGGTCAGGGCACATACCTAGGTTGGGATTTGGTGTCTGCTTGGGGTACATATGGGAAGCAACTGATCAATGTTTCTCTCTCACATCAATATTTCTCTCTCTCTCTCTTTCTCTCCCTCCTTCCCTCTCTTCCTCTCTCTCTAAAATTGATAAACATATCCTCAGGTGAAGAAAAAAATGTATGTTTTAATACCAGTATCTTTGACACCACTCATTCTATCTTCATACACACCCATTCTCATCTTGAGAAATGGACTTTATCTTACCTATTCCTGTATTTTCTCAAGCAATGACTGTTTTTGTTATGGATCCATATTTTAAAAGGCCAAAACCCAGTCTTTCCAAATGTGCCCCCAGATTACTCGTTTTCACTCAGCAAGTGAAAAAAATAGTTCAGAATTATATGTAGGGAAACTCTTCCCATCTGAAAATTTGAAGCAGTAGAAGTTGGATTTTGCAAGTTTGTTTTGGGTAAGCAGCAAGCATATTTCCCAGGGTTGGTTCAGCAACAACATTTCTGTCCCATCATCTAGTGAGGGATGAATGGCATATTGTGGTTTCCAAAACTGAGACTGCAGATGCTACACCCAAATTTGCTCAGTTTGGGAAGCTCACAAGTAGGCTTGCCTTTGATTTTTTTTCTTCCCCTGAGTTTCTCTTCTGGCCAAAGAGAAATTGCTTCTGTGTCATTCAAAATACTTGAATTTATCTGCAGCCCAGAAGAGAGAAGAAGCTAATGAAGGTTCTCCTCAGCTATTCATTGACATGTAGGGTGAGAATGGTGGTGGGGGAGGGGTAAAGCAGCAGAAAGGTTAAAAAAAGTTCTGTTATCTTTTTTTTTTTCTGGGCAGAAAATTGATGTTTATCCACAAAAAGGTCACAAGAGAAACTGCTGATGGATTTTCTGATATGCCTTGAGCTTCTCAGATAAGCTTGTTAAGGTGTCCTTTGATCAGTGTCTTTTGACTAGTGACAATCAAAACTTGCATAAAATTCAGTCTGTGCTTTCTATACATGGTTTGAGGTTATTGATCTATAAGACCCTCTGAAAGAGGGCAGAGAGAAGTAGTATTTGGGAAAAGTATAGAAAGGTAACAAATTAATAATAAGAATGTCTTAGGGGTGATGAAAAAGTTTGTGAGAATATATATTCATCTACATTTCTCTAAAAAAATCATGATGAGTAGTAATGGCCTAAAGTAAAGCAACCAACTAAGAATAGGTAGGAGAGGTAGTTGGCAGCCATGGGCCAGGTACTGCTTTAGACTCTGTAGAAACTTCAAGGAACATAAAGTACAGGGTCCTTGTCTTCCCAGAGCTTCTAGTCTAGCAGCAGAGTTTATCATGTGCAGCTTAAGTAATTGAAATGCTGAGGAAGCACTATTCTGGATAGAACCAAAATACAGCTTAAGTTTTCTCCCATTGTTCTTGTAAAATTTATTCAGTGGCATCAATATCCTTGACTCATGGAGAAAAACTTTGGCAGCTCCCCTGGCTCTCTTGCTCATTCTCAGACTATACAGAAAATCCCCCGATTAACCTGAGTTACAGAAAAGTCTCATTTCAGTGCTTTAAAATGTCTGCTGCCATGACCTAGTCAAATTTACCTTGACTTGGTGATACCTTATCAGGTCTCCTCTGTGAGCCTGGCTTCCTATAGCCAGGTTGACATCCTTTTACTAACTTCTGCTCCTTCTACACTGCCCAACCCCACCATGGCTGTAGTCTCTGTGTGTGTGTGTGTGTGTGTGTGTGTGTGTGTGTGTGTGTGTGTTGGGGTGCTTGCAAGAAGGAAATGAGAGCATCAGCCCTTTCTTACCTGGGGGGCTGAATGTCTTGATGATAGGCTGTTAATTCCTTTGTCCCCCCAGACATTCTGGGACAGACCCCACACACAGTTGTTTAGGCTTTCCAGGGTCAGCTCCGATGTCCCAACTGCAGGGAACTTGCCTAGAAGCTGCTTTCCCCCTGGGCTGGACTTGTGATTGGAAAGTAGCATCACCTACCCCCAGTCCCTCAGAAGACAGTGAGGGCCATGATATGGTATGGAAGAGGTCTCTTTCTGACCTTCTCTTCCTACTCCTCTAATCTTTTCCTCTAGTCTTGATCTGGTGGAGTGTGTGGTCCAGAGTCATAGAACTATTCACTAGGCTGGTTTCTCTGCACATTTGTGGGCAGTGGGGATGGGGATAACTTTTACACTGAGACCTGAGTATTGGAGCCTCAGCTGGACCTAGAAAGAGTTCAGTGCTAAAATCTGTTATATTTCTTTTCCAAGCTCTGTCATAACACTTTGCATGACTCTTTCACTTGCTCTTCAAACCTAGTGAGATAGGTACAATCAGACCAGAAAATGACCAGGAGAGAAAAGGAAACTGAACTCCAAGTAGTTTAAAGAACTTGCCCAAGGGCAGAAACTCAGTAATGAATTCTGTCCTCAAACCTAGGCCTGCCAGCTAGATTGTGTATTTGTAACCTCAGTGTCAGTGTCAGGAGGATGAAGCCTGGAGAGAAGAGGACAGTCTTCTGACAGACATTTAGGCCAAACAGGAAAAAAAAAAAACTTGGAGCGAGAAATGAAACGACCCTGGCCCCTGCCACTGCCTTTACTCCCACAGGTCTGTGTGCCTCTGAGCACTGTTTACAACAGCCCCTTGTGGGATGGGCGGGGGCAGTGCCACTCGGCGCCGGCCCCGTGGCAGCACTGGACCGCTGGAGATGTGACCGTAGCTGGGACACGAGCCCGCTTGTTCGCTCACTCTCAGTGAAAAGAGTTTTGAAATGAGTTCTGAATAGACAGCATTTTCTTTGTGCATTTGGTAAATAACACAGAGCAAAGTTAGCAAGTTGCTGCGCTTCTGCACTCTGATTCTATGGAGAAGGGCAGGATGTTTTTAACAGAATGTGACCTCTCTGGAATACTAGAGGTAAGGAGAAAACAATTGTTGAGATAGCTGTGACTATTTTACATCTTGAAAAACATGGCTTTTAATAAAGCTACATGAAGAAAGATTTCCACATATTGCAGAAAAACCAGTGCTTCATAGGGTTTTGGAAGGTGCTATTCACATTGGTTTGGGATTGTTCAGATTTGATTAAAATCAATGATTTCCTTGTGATAATTTTCATGTACACATTTTTTTTTTTCTCCTCTAGAAAGTAATAAAATTTCTGAACGGGGCAGTGTGGAGAAATCCTAAGAGAAATAGCATAAGAGCATTTTGGAATATATCCCGGAAAAGATAACTTTCTGTACATCTGTAGAAACTCACCAGTAAAGGTAAGAATAAAAATATTGTAAAGAGAACATTCAGGTTGTTTCATTACATCACACTGGATTGAATTTTGGGAGAAAAACACGTACCGCTGATGTAGAATGGATGAGAGGGGAGTTAGGAGGGCCCATCTTTTACCCCTCCCTCTTTCAGAAATGGGCATGAGCATGGTAGCCCTGTGTTCCCTGTGACAACTAGTAGTCACCAGATTGTTTCTCATGCCAGCTGAAGAGCCATAGAGAACATGTGCATGGGGTGGGGGCATCTGACAGATTACAACATTCAGCAGAAACGTCCACTAAAAAGTCAATGTGTTTATTAATACTGCAAATATTACTTGTACAGTATGGAATTGCTTTTAGGTTTATATTTGCACTGACTCATTTTCTATTTAGGATTGAATCTTAAAAAATTACTTTTATGGCGCTTAGATGAGAGGTACATCTGTTGCTTACATATAATAAGCATCAGATATGAAGACATGTTGAATGCTGGAGCCGTTTATTTGTCGTGATAGGAGACCTGTAACATATGCATGCTGTATGTCTCTTTACTAGAGTGTAGGCACTGAGTAACCCAACTTTATGGTTCTTCCCTTGAGCAATAAGATTTTTTAAAAAAATTCTAGCTCATTTAGGTCACTGTAATGAACATCATTTAGAATTCTCAAATGGGTACTTTGAATACAGGTCAGAAGGACAAAGGTGGCATTGGTTACTATGAAGTATTTGGGATTCTGGATGAATTTCTTAAGCAAAGCAGACCTAACACTTTTACGTGTTTGTAGGTCATATACACATAACATTAGCGCTGCAAGAAGGCTGTCTTTGCAGCAGGCACAAAAATCAAGCTGTTGATTCTCAGGACTGTATCAGTTTTATGTATCATGTATTATATATAACTGAATTATATATAACTGAAGTGCAAGTTATACTGGAGCAGGCTTTCCAATGGGGAAGAGATTCTGATTTTTCAAACAATTGATGAGATACATTTGTTGCATATAATTGGGAGCCTGGATCTTTCTATTTCAGATACTTGCTGTCAAATGAACTGAAATGTTCTCTTTATATCAACTTAGACTGAGTCAATCTATATAAGTGATTCTTCCATAAACCATGTTCATGCAACTGAGATAAAAATTGTGACCTTCCTAACTAAATCATCCTAGATTATATAAATTCAAAATTACATATTGTTTTCTTTATCACTTTTATTTTTTATTGTTAGTCAAGTACAATTGTCTCCATTTTCCCCCACTACTCACCCCACCCCATTCCTATGAATTTTAAAACCAAACTTTTTAGATAAAATAGTGTATTTAGTTTGTGATTGTTTAAGTTATTATGCTGCAGAAAAAGCTGCCTCCAACATGAAAAAAAATTAAATTAAAAGATCCTTAACTTTTAAAACAAGTTTTATGTTATTTCTTTAAACATTTAAATTAAAATACAGCTATGTATATACCTCAGCCCCTAAGAAATAAGGCCCCCAGAGCAACACAGTTATGAATTCTGTGGTGATGTGGGCGAGTGGAAGCCACAGCAGTACCGGCTCCTTGAAACCATTTACAAGAGACCACCAGCAGAGGGCAACACAAAGCAATGAACTCAGAAAAATTTCCAAATAGCTACAAATTTAAGTGAAAATATCTGTATGAAAGTAGTACTTTTTGGACAACATTTTCCACCAAATCATAGATCTCTAAGACAATTTTCAAAGAGCCTCAAACACCTTGTTCCCTAAATAAGCCTGTTACCATGAAGTGTTTAGGTGTGAGGGCAGCTTTTCCTTGCAAAGCTTTAGAGGATGAACTTTCTTGTAAAATAGTGAAGAAATCATAAGTTCAGATTCATGAAACAATCACTCACCAAACTCAGCATCTGAAGCAAAATAGAGCTTAAAATGTTTTCCATTAAATACAAATTCCTTGATGCAAAACTATAGACCATTGTTCTACTTGTTAATTTTTTCCTTAGAATTACTACAACAAACATTTTATATTTTATAAAAAACACACATGATACTCTATATTTGACATACATTTTGATATATATTATATGACATACAGTCTGAAAAGAAAAATACCTACTAGACTGGAAGAGAATCCCTAAGAACTAAGATGGACAATTTTCTAAAAACATGTTATATTTTGTTATAGCTTTGTTATAAAATCCTCAGTTTAATGGCCAATGTATAAATGTTTAGGGGATCTAAATGTCTTTATTTTAATTTTCTCCTGCAATTTGAAAGTCAGCATTGAAGATTATCATTTTTTATGGGCTAATTTGGATTATAATGCATTTTTCTCTTTTCAAAAGTTCATGAGCATATAACAAGTTAGAATGACTTTTACAAGCCAAGTGTCTCTCTTATGCCATTAGCTTTCTTGGGTTTACCTCCTAAATAACTTTGGCTCATACTGACTTGAGATATTTGACATATCAAGTATTGTTGTCTTCAAAGGTTTCCCAGGCAACTGCAACAATTCACCTGGTACCAGCCAAAAGTGTCCTTGAACTCTCAGCTCACTTCACTTCCCGGTATGAGTAATGTGTGTAGCAAAAAGAAAAACACCAAAGACTTCATGTAAGGCTAATGTGAATGGGTTGGTGAAGAGGTGGATGTATTTCACAAAAGTATTCATTTGGATGTCAAAACTTCTGCTGGCCGCCTAAAGGTCTGCTTTGTCAAGCTCTCATTTTCATTTGGGGGTGAAGGGAAGGCCACAACCAATTATCCTATGTTCTAAGTTCTGTGAGAAACTTCTCATAGCTCCTGGGCAGATTCCTGAGAATAGGAATCTTGTTCCCCCAAACTTGTACCCTCAGTCACCCCTCAAAACTCCAAGTACAGGTTGCTGGCCCACCAGGGAGTGACTACCTCTGAATCTGAGTGGTGCCTTGGGATTCCAGCTGACTTAGACACACTGACCTTGACATGGATCTTTCTCTTTTAACCCATCATAGGGAGTTTTGTCCAATTATGCTTATTTCCACAACAAAATAGTTCCTGAAGAGTGAGAAAGAGGGAGAAATTGAAATCGCTGATAATGTGGTCTGTAAAAGCTTCTTCTGTTTAGCATAGATTTCATCATGTTTTGTTGAAAACAAAAAATTTTTATGTGATCTAGGCAGACAGTGCAGTTGGAATGTCCTTTTTTACTTTTTGTCTTTACTTTGGCTCTTGCCATCACAATGTACCAAACAGTGACTGGATTGATTGATGGATAAGGCAATATAATAATATAGCCAGCAAATCCCTCTAGTTGAACTTTTTAAATGGGAGCAGATTGCTGTCTAAGTACAGGGCCTCGGCAGAAGTCTCCTTATTGGCTCTGCACTGAACTTAAAGTCCAGAGAGCTACAACAATTAATTATCTGTCGTGTGGACCCAGACACAAAGGCAGAGCTTACCACCTCTTCCCCGACCTCTAACTGTTCCCTTTCCCCCCGTATTTGTTATATTTTGTTTTGTTCTATACACTCACTGGGGCATGAACAGCCATCCCATTGAAATGTGTCTAAGTAAGCATATTTTTCTTTTCTTTTTTTATTGTATTTTTCCCATTGTCATTTATCCCCCCTATATGCTCTTCCACCTCCTTCCATACCTCCCCCCTCCACTTTCAGTCACCACACTTTAAAAATCTACTTTTATGGCTCTAAAAAAATTTTTGGTAGGGGTATATATATGAATATATGTATATATGTGTAAATATATATATTTATGAAAGCCTCTATTTATCTATCATCTATTTATCAATCTATCTATTGATCATTGCTTTGGTTACCAGCTGCTCTTCTGCTAGCTACAATTACCATTATCACAAAATGACTATCACTTTGAATAATCCTTGCCTTGTTAAAATTAATGTAGATAAATGTAGTAGAAAATATAGTTGTAGGGTGTGAAATAACAGTAATCAATTTGAATAAATATTTGCTATTGTTTTCATAAAAGTTTAAATCCTCAAAAGAGAACTCTGACCAAAATAGGAATATAGCAGGAGCAATGAAACAGGTGGCCTGAGTCGTATCACTGGTTTTTAATTAAAACAATGCTGTGGATGTTGGCGTGGACTAGCTGCCATACACAGGCAGTTTTACAATTTCTTAAGCTGAAATCTAGCTGGTGAGTTCTTAATCACAATAGATTTCTTTTTGCTAATTTATAATATATCTCTGCATTGATGAACAATGACAATATAGTTTTGATACTTAAATCACAGTTTAAAAAATTCCAAGAGGTACACGAATTCTCAGACAGGGACAGTTATTTCTGAGCCAAAGGATCTTTGTGCAAAGCTAATGTGTATAATAGAAAATCAATCTTTCACTGTACAGCTTTGTTATCATGTTTCAATAACTGAATGAATATTCTGAATTAATAAGCATAATGTTTATATAAGCTAAAGGCTAGTCTAAGCTCTGCATTCATTGATGGGAACCTTAAGCAAATGTTTCTTTTCATCAGCTTGCTCAAAAGGCATAAATATAATTATGGTTCTGAGGCAATATGTATCAACTAGTTAAAATAGTAACTGGGTCTGGAATAGATAACTAAAAGTTATGAGTTCATATTTTTTGAGTACTTGTAAGACCCTGAAAAAAACAGTTTTAAAAATAAATGTTTATATATTTACATTTTGTATCTCACAAAAAATGGTCTAAGTGTTAAAGCATACAATAAGATTTTTTGAGTTTTGTTTTATTTTTCATTTCATTTCATTTTGTTTTGTTTAAAAATGAAACATAAGTTGACATTCACATCTTGATAGAAAACTTACAGAAATATCACAGCATGAGCAAAGTTTAAAGTTTTTTTAAAAATTTTATTTTAATCATTGTTCAAGTACAGTTTTCTCCCCTTTACTCCCAATCCAGCCCACCCACCCCCCCGCTCCCAACTTCCCTCCCATTACCACCCTCCCCCTAGTTTTTATCCATGTGTCTTTTAACTTTGTTCCTGTAAACCCTTCCCCTTTTCCCCTGAAATTCCCTCTTCTCTCTCCTCTGGTCACTTTCTGCCTGTCCTCTATTACAGTGTCTTTGACTATATTTTGCTTGTTTCTTTGTTTTGTTGTTTAGGTTCCTGTTAAAAGTGAGATCATATGGTATTTATCTTTCACTGCCTGGCTTATTTCGCTTAGAGCAAAGTTTAAAGTTTTAAAGTACTAAAAGAGACACTAAGTGAACTTTGCGTGCCATCTTCCCTTGCAACCCCGCTTGGTCTCTTTTGCTCAGTGAGCTCACCAAGTCAGAATGATGAGTTTTATGGATAGCAACTCATTTCCTCTTCTCTTCCTCCTTCCTCTGCATCCATCACAGCCCCTGTGCTTTATCTTTCAAATGTTAAGATGTTATAAAATGAGAGAAGGGATAATAGAAATATTTGCTCCCTGGGCTTGCAAATGCCTTAATTCCTTTCATTTCTGCAGTACCTATTATTTATTCTTTCAACAAATATATGAACACTTTTATGTGTCAGGCATTGATTTCATGTGAATGTGCTGCCTCTTTTAAGTCTCTTAAGAGCCCTTTGAGGTGATTGTTGTTATCTCTCCATTGTACATGTGATGAAACTGAGACTTTCAGAAAAGTAAGGAAAACTTTTCAAAATCATAAAACTATGAAGTGCTGGAGTTGGGATTTAAACCACAGACCATGGCTTTCCTCACTGGTGCTTCAGAAAAGGACCTCTATCTAAGGAGACTATGATTTAGTACTAACTTTCAACACCTTTAATTTTGAAATGATTTCATACTCAGAAAATGTTGTAAGTACAAAAGTTGTAAGTATAAAGAATTCCTGAATACAATTCACCAACATTTCCCAATTGTTAATGTTTTTACCAAATTTGCTTTCTTTCTGTATTTATGAGTATACATGCTATTTATGAATTTACACACAAATGCACAGTCATGTATACATCACATATATTGCATATTTTTTTCATGAAACATTTATGATAAGACATTGTGATAAGATCTAAACATGATGCCCATTTCCCATTAAATACAAGTATACAGTGTATTCCTAAACACACACATGCTATCTTACCTTTCTACAATGCAAGACAAAATCACGAACAGTGACACAATCTATAGGCTTTATTCAAATTTTGCCAGTTATAACAAAAATTTCCATTACAGAAAACAACTTGTCCAGAATCCAGTACAGGATTATGTATTGTATTTAATTGTCTTTAGTCTCTTTTAATCAGGAACATTTTCTCAGTCTTTATCTCTCCTAACCCTGCCACGTTTGAAGAGGCAAGGCCAGTTATTTTGTAAAATCTACCTCAGTTAGAGTTTGTCTGATGTTTCCTCATGATTTGATTCGTATTATCCATTTTTGGCAGGAACATCACGGCAGTGATGTTGTGTTCTTTTCAGTGTATTATGTCAGGCATGGATATTGGTTTGTCTCATTACTGGTTTGTTCAATGGGTAAGGTGGTATCTGTCAAAGCTATTTACAGAAAAATTACTATTTTTTCCTTTTTAAGTATTAAAACCTCATAGTGATTTTTATCTCACTAGTTCTAAAATCTACTGATGATTCTTGCCTGTATCAGTTACTAGTATGATAGTTGCCAAGTGGTAGCACATACCTCTTTTGAACTTTATTGAGTGATTTACTGTTAGTATAGAGAGACACAGTGTCTCTTCAATTTCATCTCTAGTCATGTGTGTAGTTTTATTATGTGTCTAGGACTACACACAATGCCTTACACAATACCTATCGCATTAGCTCTTCACCACATCTCCATTATGTAGACACTATTACATCCACATTTTTAATAGATGAGGAAACTGAATAGCAAAAAAAAAGAGTTGGCATTATTTTTAGGAGAAAACATATTAAAAATCTTTAAAATATCATTGGGATGTTCACAGTAAGATAATAGAATGAGATATAAAAAATACAAAAAAATAAGTTAAAAAAAACAGAAGGAGTCATGGACAATATTGTGGCATGATTTTTAAATGTTGAAAGTAGGGACCAGGGAAAGAGATAAGACTCCACCTCAATAACATGTAAGCTAGGTGAGGTAGTGAATAAAACCCTGAAATCTTATTATCGTTACTTGGCTTGGAGAGAAGACTTAAAGGCTATACAAACGCCAAAGGAAAAGTGTGGACAACTCCTTAAACTTTATTTCACTGCTTCTTCTAGGCTAAAAAATGAAAGATAAAAAGGAAGGAAAGATAAGAAGCAAAGTTAGAGTCAAGAAAACTTAATCTTATCTTAGAAAATAATATACATATGCAGGAGGTTGGAAGACAAACATGAAAAGAAGACAATTATTTAGGTAGCAGGAGGCTCAAGAGATGAAGATCCCCAGGTGAAGTCCTTTTCCCCTCACTGTAGATTAATAAGTTCAGCATCTCAACTGGTATGTTTTCCTATCTTAATTTTCCACTGATGAGGAAGGTGCTGATGAGAAAGCCTGAAATGGGTGAGTGACTGGAGTGGATTGTTTATCTTGTGGCTCCACTGAGCTGGTGGAGCCATGCAGTGTGCATCTCAGGGTGCAGACTGAGCACTGATCCAGGACTATTAAATGCAGAGCCCTAGTCCACCAGTCACACATAACCAACACCTAGTGGATAATTCCTTCAGCCTCTCCCTAATGCTGTTAAGTCAAACAAAAGTGCTAGAATAGGAAATAACCATCTATCAAATCGAAGCTCTTAAGGAATAGATAAACAGGTGTCAGAGACAGTGGCACATGGACAGGAAAGAAGAATTCATCCAAACTATCTTAAAAAGACAAAAAAGTTCAGTTAAATGCGTATACAATGAAAAAAAAGGCTGTGATGACTAAGCAAAATATTACAGAAATGAGAAAAGGAGAAAGAGAATGAGATAGGATGGGAAGAAAAGTCAACAGGAGTAAAATGGAGTATAGCACATAACATGTTATATTTCTGAAGTGCATTCTGGAAGATTTCTGCACAAAGGTGATGGGTTGTACATACATATCTACTTTAGTTTCCTCTCAAGTCCCCAAAGAAATAATAAACAGATTTTTTTCTTTAAATCTGGAGGCTAAGATATTAGATGGATGAGGGGTAAGTAATGTAACAGGCTCCCCCAAAATCTAAATTCTAATACAGTAGGTGACAAAATCCCCCAAAGGCTGAGACATCAGAGGTACTCAGAACTGTTAGAAGCAGAAAGAGGAGGAGGGCAGCTAAAATAAGGGGGCTTGATTACAAGTCCATATAAATAGGATGAGGTCTAAAGTATTCATTTCCTCTTTCCCTCTGGTTAGCCTGGAGACTAACCACTCACTGAGACAGAGGCCAGAAGTTTATTTTTTGGAGTTGGTAATACAAGAGGATCTCTCTAACGAAGGGCCCAAGTCACATCTGAGTTTATACTCACTGAAATCAAGTAAATCAAATGTATGTGTGTATTCTGGAGGCTGAGCCTTCCATCACCACGGTCACCCCTCACTAAGCTCCTACAACACTAGCAGCCAGGCCTTTAACATCCAGAAAAATATTTTTAAAGATTTTCCTAAGGACTTCGACCAGCCAGAGAAGAAAGATCCTGAAGATGCTGACAACAGAAGACTGGCTCACAGATAACAAGCCTGACTCTCATACTCAGGGTGCCCGTCAGCTCTCTCCTCTCTCACTCGTAAGCACTGACAGCAAACTAAGGAGGATCAGAGATGAGAAAAGTGTCTATGCATAAGTGGCAAATAGAGCAAGCATCTTGGACAAAATGCAAATAATGAAGAGGAAGAAAACTTAAGACTATTACTAATATTTCCAAAGACATAAAATCATGAAACAAGACATTCAGAAAACAAAATAACTCTTGGAAATAAAAAAACCTAATAGCAAAATAAAAACTCTCATGCCAGGGGAGGTGAGACAGAGGGAAGCTGGATTGAAATATTATGGTCTTAATCAATTATGATTACCCTATCTTGGTTTTTCAGATTTATGGAAAAACATTTAACCATGGGAGCGTATCACCAAGACTTTTCCCAGGTTCTTGGAGTGGCCTTTGTAAGTGAGGAGACTTGAAGCTTAAGCTTCAAAGCTTTCAGTAAATCCATCTCTGGTAGTAATTCATAATCACAGCTAACACTGATGTGTGTGAGGTGTTCCTCTAAGCATTTATATCTATGAACTTGTAACCCTCACAACTCTACTGTTGTTGACCAAAATTTACACGCAAGGAAACAAGCACAAATTGATTAGTTAACTAGACCAGTGTTTCAAAGCCTTGAGTGGTGTAGTTGACATTTAATATTGTCCGGGTTCAGGATCTATGCTCTTAGCTGCCGTTGTATTTTGTTTCTCCAGGAAAACAAAAAATTGGGTAAATAGAGAAACTTGTAGTTGCTGCATTTCTCAAGTCTGAATGACCATGTTAGTGGTCCTAGTATGACCATTCACACTGAGAAAATTATTGTAAAATTATCTTGGAGGATGGTAGTGTAATTGTGCATGTTCCAAGTGTGAGAGGAGAAAGGAGAGTGGATTATGAAACTCAAAGTGGAATTTTCATAGTTAGTGAATGACACTAAAATTAATTCAAGCATGTTTTTTAAAAATATAGGGGTAAAAAGAGTTAACTAGAAGCAGGAAAAGTGGCAGTGTCTGAGGAGGGGAAAGAATGGAAACAAGTCACTTAAAAAAATAAAACCCTTTGTGACTCTCTACACTATGCATATGTGTATTTTTGACATAAATAAAAATAATTTAAAACATTTTAATAAAATAAAAACACTTAGGCCATTATTCAATGAAATATGATATTAATCAAGTTGATTAACAAATACATATAATTAATTTGACAAAAAACAGAGATGGAGTTAAAACAAATTGAAGACCTAAAAATACCACTAAAAAACTAATAAATGCATTAGAATAATCAAGAACCAGAACAGCAATTTATTTAAAACCCAAGTCAGTGGCAGCAAAGGTATTGGAAGCCATTCCTTTGAATGCAGTGGGAAAAGGGAAACAATAGCAATCAGCTAAGTAAAATAAAAATTGGAGAGCAGGCAATGCTGATACAAAATAGGAATAGTGCTATCCAAAAAATACAATCAAAGAGAAATTTTTTACAGCAAAGAAAGAGCTGATATAAATGTAAAATAAAATTACACTGGCATCACACTTCTTCATAGCATGATTCAAGGAAAAGCAAATGAAGAAAGTTTTAAGGGAAAACAGAACTCAAGAATTAAAATACTTAGCCAAGTTGTCATTTACACAATACATGTAACTAATAAGCATTTTAAAGTTTCATGAATTAGAGAAATTAGTTCCTTTAAGCTGTTCATGAAGAAAATATTTGATGATAAAGGTCAGCCATTCAAGCTGGAGTGAAGGGATGAGAGGCATGCATTCAATCCCTGTAAAAACAGAACAAAGATGAACTCACTGTGAAACTCTGTTAACAGAATGAAATAGAGATGTTTTAAACTCAGATCAACATAATAATAATTATTAGTTAAATGGAGAGTTTAGAAGAGAGGAGAAGTTAAGAGGAAAGATAAGGGAGAGACTTCTCCATTGTGCATAACAAGGTGATGATAGATTCTGTTCAAAACTGAATCCCCACATTAGATATCTTGGTTGGAGGGCAACTTCAGTTTTGTAGAGAATACTGTCACTCCAGGCCCACTCACATGCAAGGACAGGTTTGGCTAATAGCCAGGCAGAGAATGACATTGCCACTGCACTTAACACTGTTTTCTGTGATTGAATACCAATCAGCATGTAGGTCTTTTGAATCCCTTAGGATGGGTTCTTCTCCTGGACCACGCAGTCAGTCTCTGTAATAGTGATTCGGTTTCTCTCTGCTGTGAAACCTTCACATTCACAAAACATGGTCTTATGCTGCCTGAGCCACACCCCAGTTCTCCTTAAGAAATTTTGGGCTCTCCCATAGATGTCTCCAGTGTCCCTTTGCTGCCTTACTTCCTGACTGAAATGTTGCCTTGATCACCTGTGAAACTGGAAAACTACATCCACTCCTACCAGCTCTTCCCACTCACTGCCTTTTCCCCCTGTTTTTTCAAAGCATTTATCATTCTCTAATGTAACATACATGTTTTGCTAATCCTCTTTGTTTACTTGCTCAATAACTTTGTGTCCCCTCTGTTCACTGCTTTGGCTTAGAACATACTTGGCACATATCAGGTGCTCAGTGAATCATTGTTTTATGAAAGTAAAGGGGAGGTGCTGGCGGGGGCTCCTGCTGTGGTGCAGCAAGGACACTCTGTGACATTCATAGTTAGAAACTTCCTCTGAAAGCATTTTCAAATGAAAAGACTTCCCCAGTGACTCGGTTCACGGAGTTTCTGGCCTTCTTGTCACATGTTTCAGGAAATGTTTTCCTCTCCATGCTCATTCACTCTTGTGTCATGAATCTGCCTCTGCTCTGTTGCTGTAGTTTTTCTTCCCTTCAGTTGATTAGCTTGTTAATTTTCAAAAGCCAACAGTTTATAATTAGCCCATAGGAATAGTTTTGAGGAAGGTAATTTTTTTATTCATTTAACAAGTGTTTTCTAGGCTCTTAGCCTAAGGATTTTTATTCTTTTTTCTTGTTGGGGAAACTTGGAGGGAGAAAAAGCATGTGAGTGGAACATACAGAGAAGAGTAGAGACAGTATAGTAAGTGCTTAGTTGTCCTCAGTGCTTCTTTTGTGATAAGAATTAAATTATTAAATGTAAAATTAGTTTTCTGACTTCCCTAACCCCACTATTTGAAGACAGTGGGCCTTAGAGGAATAACCTTTGTCTTATGGAGCTGGTTGACCATAAGAATTACATTTTTAAATATTCTGAGAAATGAAGAAGTAGAAGGAAAGAGAAGATACAAGAGGAAACTAGTAGTCTAAGAAGAATGTATGAGAAGATTGGAGCAGTTTTCATGGGATCTGAGATCTTTGGAGAAATGAGTAAAGAAGATTTTGGAGACATTTTTCTATATGTTTTGAGGTTTATTCTCCACCCCATCCCCTTCCCAATCTACATTGTGAAATTTTTCTAGAATTATTTTTTAATTTTAAGAAAACTGGAATAGGGAAGGTCAATTTATAGCAAGACCCCAAACTTAAATATGCACAAAAGCACAATTAGATAGGTAAAATGAACAGGAATTACTGAGGGAATGGCTGTAGATGTACATAAGAGAGAACAACATAAGATGATGCCATTGTATCCAGCTAGACAGTGATGCCCTTTGCTGACATTGGGGGAGAAAAGTGGTGGTTTTGGGGCATTATGGCAGAGACTACACCAGGCATTAATGGGCATTGTGAAGGTTTATGAGTGGAAAAATGATGTGATAGTGATTCCATTTAGATTACTTTGGCAGTAGCAGAGTTACAGATGTATGTGTTTGTGGAGTTCTGCATTAGACAAGAAGGATGAATGTTTTTTTGAATTGTTTCATTTCCCTTAAATATGTAAAATTCATACCCTCTTGGGTGTGATTTTGTTTTCTCTTGGAGTATCAGCTTTTTCTAGAGGAACACTTCTGAACTTTCATGTGGAAAGTCAGTAGAAAATAGTATTTATCAATTGAAATGCATTTTGACGCAACTTGCTCAAGACTGTGATGCTGCTTCACACAACTTGTCTACCATTTCCTCTCCTGTCATAGACTCTAAGATCCTCAGTCACAGCTTTATGTAATTCTGGCAATGTTTTCCAAAAACAACAGAGAAAGGTACATTATTCTTAATATCTGCTTGTCCTAAGTTGATTACATGTCTGAGTTGCACAGGGAGCTAGTCTTGGGAGTGAACACTAAGTGGAGTTTCAGGGCCCTTGGGGAGGCCTACTACTTGCTCAGAACTTTGCACACTTAAAGCCAGGTGCATGCTAGATTTGTATCTGTCATTTTAAGGCCATTATTTCTGCATTAGAATTGTTTCCTCTCTATTAAGGCAATCTTAAGGCAAAATATCCAATGTATTTTTAAACTCTGAGAAAGCATCTCTCTTGCTAAAATCCAGCCACATATTATACTTTCCCAGCAGGGTGACTCCTCACACTCACTGCACCTTTACCTCATCCTCACCCCATCATTACTCCCATCACTATCAATACCACCACCACCCCTCACTTCACCTCCTCCATCACTAGCACCAATACCACCCACCTCTCCACCTCCATTAACCACCACCACCACCGCCACCATCACCACCACCACTAAAATCCCCACAGGGATCACAGCTATTTGTTGAAACTACAGCTTGCTAGGTACTGTGCTTAGTTCTTTGTATACATGTTCTTCAAAGCTAACCTAAACCCTCTAAAGTATGCTTAAATCAATTGTACCCTCAACACCAAACATAGAGCTTGGCCCATATAAGATCTCAATAACAAGGTGTTGTTAATTTTAATTTTGCAGATGAAGAAATCAGGTCTTAAAGAGGCTAATTATTTTTCTGAGTTCAAACAGCTAGTCTTTGGTGGATCCAGAATTCAAAACAACATGTGGTTTCTTGCTTTCTCCTACCACTACCTAACCCCTCCATATTCCATACATCTGCTTCTGCCTTCCCTCCTTTGGAGTGCTTGTCCTCCTTTTTTTCTGCCAATCAAAATCTTTCCCAGATCTTCCAATTCTTCAAGCCACAGTTCACATTCCACTTCTTCTCTAGGGTTTTTCAAATTTTACCATTTAGAATTGACTCATCTTTCTTCCATGATTTCATGGCCACTTTATTTCGCTTTTATTAGATTACTAAAAATGTCTGTATTTTGCTTACCAGTGTCTATGTTTGTATCCCTCACTAGCATGTAGTGGTATAGGCAATGGCAGTTTTACAGCTCTTTCAAACCCTCACCTATTGTTTAGCACAAAGTTTTAAATTCTTGGTGTTGAGGAAATATTTGTGAAATCAGGAGACTGAGAGAAGGCTCAGAGAGAAGGTTTTAGCCAACAGAAGGGGGCCCTGACACCTGCTGGGAGAGAAAGGAAGCAGCATGGGCCAGCTGGCCAGGGAAGGCACCAAAGACAAACTTTGTGTAGTTCACAATAGGCAAAAGGCTGGTCCTGGGTACACACAACATCTTTAATAAATAAAACTGTATTATTCATGGTGAACCAGAGAGAGGACGAAGCAACAGGTGCTAAAGATGAATAGATTGTTGTTAGCCATTTATTGATTGGAAACCAATCCTAGATTGTCTTCCTGTTCTATCAAGTGGCCTCTGTTTGAATGTAATTTTTACTTTTTAGTACCGTCTGCACCTGTGGCCTTTGGACCTAATGTTTATGACAGATGGGACAGGCTGTGCCTGCACCATTTAGTGGTTAGCTTTCCTTCTGTAGCACTCCATGCCACTGTTAGCTGTGGCTTGGGCCCAGTGGGCATATGTGTTGGGAAAGGCCCATGTCTGCATCCATTGTTCAGCTGCTGTCCTTGGAGTCTAGTGCTCCCAAGTTGGGTCCACTTATTACCCATCATTTCTCTTTCTTGCCAGGTCATTGTCCCTCAAAATATAATGTTTAGTGACAAGCAAATCAATGGGTTTGGGGGAATTTATCTCTAATGTCAGAATTAGATGGATTTCTACTACTTTTTCTAACTCTCTCTTTATAGCTTTTAAGATATTTCCTAGTTATTTTCTGTTTTTCCCTTTAATGAAGGTCTAAATGCACCTGGTACACTGACATATGGGAGGGGAGCCTTCTTTTTTAATCTTGAAAGAGAAAGTGATATGCCTATGAATAGTGCACTTTGGACTTTCTTAGGGAGATTCACCTGCTGGCTTCCTTGCTTTCCCTCTTAACAGATTGAAAAGTCAGATTTTAGACCACAAAGTAAACATTTACCTAATGGCAAAGAGAGAGTAATGAAGGGAGGTATCGCATCTTGAAGCTGTGTCAGCCTGAAGAAGCAGACTGGATGTCTGAGTCTAAACAATACCCCCTCCTTCATCTTATCTTCTCTGCAAACATCATGCTTGGGGAAGAAAGTGAGCTCATATTTATAACCATTAATTCTTTTTGCTAGAATGGCACATTTGCCATTTAGTACCTGTCGTTAGCCAAACAGAATAGAACAATCTATTTGGACAAGAGGGGAAAATGGAAAAATATGTCTTTCTATATATTACCTCCACAGGATGGTGGGTGCATGCCACTTTGACAGTTCTTTTGTGTGGCCTCCTAACCCTGTGTGTGCACATGTTCTTGAGAGGCAGAAGGTGGAGCTCTCTGGGAACAACAGATTTTCATTTCCACTCTGCCACTTCCTATATGTAAGACTCAGAGGAACTTTGCCTCTCCATGCCTAAAATGGCAGGAGTTAGTCTATATAAAGCACATAGCAAGAGTTCAAAGCCTTTAGGGAGGACTCTAATGGCAATGGTTTTTGGATGGATGTGTGTTGATGTGACCAAAAATGATAGGGTAGTTCATTCCTGCATCCTTGATTTCTCCTTTCTTAGCATCATAATGTTACATCATTGAGAGTATTTTCTCCAGTTTCTGGAATATGTCATCACCTGCCTAAGAAAAAAAATTAACCTTCCTATAAATGCACTATGAAAGATTCCTTATTGAGATCTACAATCTCATTCTTTTTTTCCTTTCCTTACATTCAACACACTTGCCAGAATGCTCCAAACAGAAAAGAATTCTCCCACTGCTCCTTTGGTTGGAGCCCTGGAGTGTACCTACTTCCTCCTTAGTTGATGCTGGTACTTTCTGCTGAGACCTTTGGAGGTTGCACCACCAGGCCTTTGTTCCTATCTTCATCTCATCTATAGTTCTCCTGGCTTCCTCTGTACTATCTAGTCTTCAAGTCTCCTTCCAGGTCTTCCAGCCTCACGTTTCTTTGGGGCCTTGGTCTCTACCCTTTCCTCTACCTTTTCTAGGACATCCAGTACCCAGCACTGATACTCTTTGTATCCTCTAAGTTTTTGTTCAGTGTCATCTTTTGACAAAGGTCTTCCCTGGCTTGCCAGCCTAAGTAGATCTCCTCTTTCTTTTCTCTCTTACCCCCTGACACCTTTCTCTAAAACACCAATTACTACACTCAGTGATGCTATAGTCCATTATGCAGAATAAACACCATAGGGCTTATGGGAGAAGAGAGTCAGGGCACAATACTCAAAACTTTATCAATGACACATTAAACAAAAAGAAACAACAAAAATACTAGCATGCTTGTATACATGTGTTAGATGATTAAGATACATACATAAGCTTTGCAACAGTGATGGTAATTTACCATACAGAGCTCTGATGTTTGCTTGAGGAAGTGCAGTTGGAAATCTGGGGCTTGTTAAGTGGAGGAAGGACATTGCCAACATGGAAGAAAGTTGTAACAATAAACCTGGGTGGGTGGCTCATAACACAGGCTGAAGGACCTGGTAGATATTCAATGCGTGTGAATGTTGTGTTTCTGTTTTCCTGGATGGATGAGCTTAGCTGTGTGCAGTTTTTCTATGTTCATCCAGTGTTTCTTGCAGATAGTATAACACATAAGCACAACAAAATTTGCCTTATGCTCCTTATGGTCAAATTGCTCCCAAATATATCAATTATGTTGGAACAAACTCACATTGTCAAAACAAGTGTGGTAGCAAAACAGACTGTACTTGTACCAGGTGTGGAATTTCTGAGTCAGAGGGTGTGACGAGTAAGGAGGGATATGAGCCACGAAGGAGGTTTGGATCAGCCCTTTCCTAGGACAGGGTTGACAGAGTGACAGATTTTCCTTATTTTATTGTGCAAATCGTCACTGCAACACCCTGGACAGGGACCCCTCAACCTCTACTGGAATACCTTCAGCTCTTGGGAATGTTATTTTCTTCACTGGAATAAATGCAAACAGTGATTATATGTTTGCTTCATGGCATTAGCTTTGGGAAGGTGTATTTTTAACACATGAAGAGGAAAACATTCTGTTTTTTTCCACCTGTTACTGCTGAATTAGGTAAAAGGAATGAGGGAGCAGGAAAAAGAAAGGCAGAACAGGAGTGGGATGGGTGGGAGGTCCAGGGATTCAACTCTATTTGTTTGTACTTTGCTGTATGCTTGACTGTCCTTCTGAGTCAGGTATCACAGAGAGAAGTAGCTGTCGGCTATGCATTTTTAGTGATGATGCAGTTTTATGAGGTAACCATTTTATTCCTGCTAGCTTTTGCATACATTTATATTCTGTCTTTCCAGTTTAATCTGGCCAATCAAAATCCTAACTGTCAATTATTCTTAAGTTAATCTTTCTTAGTCTCACTTTTCTGTCATTCAGTAGGTAAAGGGTTACTAGAGACATTAAATAAAATACTAGTACTAGTACTAGTCAATGTAAAGTATTAGTAACCTGACTTTTTCTTCAAATGGACTAACTGTAAGTACATTTTTTAAATATTCTCTAACAATTCCAAGTGTATGTACTGATATTCTGCTATATTCCCAGCACTAAAGATACCTAGAGTAGCTGTGACATGATTTTCATTTTTTAAGGGATATAGTGATAATGATAGGAGTGTATACATATACATGCAACATACATGTAAAACCAAGGAACATAGTAGAAACTGAGAAGTTTTGGAAAAGGAACATGAATTTGCAAAAGTAAAAAAAAATAATAATTAAAATTACATCTGGGGAAAGGCAGCTTTGAGAACACTGAAAGAAGCAGTATTAAATTAGTCGTTGAACAATGCATAGAATTTTGGACAGACTGTTAGAAAGAAAGAGGTGTAGTATTTTAGATACCCGAGATGACTTGAATTAAGTTGTGGTTATGAAAGAGAATGTCTGGTCTGATCAGGGAATATCTAGAAAGCTGGGTGTTTGTGTATATGTATGAGGGTGGCTATCATGTGTTTACCTGTGTGAGAAAGTATGTGTGTGTGCATGTGTGGTCCTGTTGGGAGGATGAATAAAGTGAAGGAGTGGAGAGAATCAGTAGAGATGAATATGGGGAAGGGTGTTTGGAGCTAGATCACAGAGTTTCTTGACTGCCTTGCTCCTGAGAATTGTCCATAAACTGTCTGTTAAAATACTAGAAATAGTCTCCTGGGTCTGTCTCAGGGCACCCAGGAGATTGGAGTCACCAATCCAAAAGAACCTTTCCAAAAGAAAAAGAAAAAGAACCAATCCAAAAGAACCTTTGCACCCCAATGTTCATAGCAGCACAATTTACAATAGCTAAGTGCTGGAAGCAACCTAGATGCCCATCAGTAAATGAATGGATCAAAAAACTATGGTACATTTACACAATGGAATTCTATGCAGCAGAAAGAAAGAAGGAGCTCCTACCCTTTGCAACAGCATGGATGCAACTGGAAAGC
>PVIA01005997.1:0-59137 GCA_004024845.1 Tonatia bakeri | reverse complement strand
AGGAACCTAAACAACAAAACAAAGAAACAAGCAAAATATAGTCAAAGACACTGCATTAGAGGACAGGCTGAAAGTGACCAGAGGAGAGAGAAGAGGGAGTTTCAGGGGAAAAGGGGAACGGTTTACAGGAACAAAGTTAAAAGACACATGGATAAAAACTAGGGGGAGGGTAGTAATGGGAGGGAAGTTGGGGGGGTGGGTGGGCTTGATTGGGAGTAAAGGGGAGAAAACTGTACTTGAACAATCACTAAAATAAAATTGAAAAAAAATACTAGAAATAATAGTCATAACAGGAGGCATTTAGAGATTCAACTCTGATTTATAGACTCGACAGATCCTAAGGATAAAATATGTTCAGCACATTCTGAGTGTGGTATAAAGGCACATTCTGTGTAAATAGTGTTTAAAGTTAAAAGTCATCATGGTGAGAACCAGATCTTTGCCTTTCAGATCTTTTTATTCATTGACTACATATTTAGTAGAACACAGGGGTTAACTTTTACAATATTTTTCTCTGTTTATTCTTCCTGGAGAAAGGGCAAGGAAAACAGTTGGGGATAATAGAATGTGTTCTTTCTTTTTTAAAATGACTAACAGAAGGGCACATTTAGAACTGCACCTGCCTGTTTATCTTTCTAATATAGTAAAGTTAATTTGAAGGCTAAATCCTGAAATGGAAGTCTCCCTTTGAGCTCTCTTCCTTTTGAGTTTCAAAATATAAGAGGTTAAGTGCCTGGTTCTGGCTCAGTGGTAGAGAATGAGCGTGTGGGCTTTCCCGGTGGAAGGCTTTACTGGAAAGCATGTACTTTGTGTTACCAGACAAGCATGATGACAAATTCGCTCTCCGTGCCTCTTCTTCAGAAGTTGTTTTCTGAGTTACAGGATGTCCATTTCCCCAGGTATGTGTGTGGGGCGGGGGGAGGGGAGGTGGAACTCTGCAAGCCACCTCTCCTGATGGCTCAGAACTTGTATCTCAGGGTCTGAAAATTTATGTTTTTCCCTCATGCAACACATCCCTTCTCTGTATCTCTACCAAAAACCAAATGTGAAGAAATTTCCTCACAGGGGCTTCTCTTCCCTCTTGTTTCCACTGCTGAGTAGTGGCTGGACTCATCGAATTGCTCTTGCTTTGTGTGATTCTGCTTTTCTTTCCTTTCATATCTGTCCTTCTTCTTAGTGTTTTTTGGACAAGATGTTTTGTGTCTCAGTGATTCCAAGCAAACAAGCTGTTCATGCAACACAAAAAATAAAAATTAAAAATGCCTTGAAACAGTACAAAGTAAATTACTTGCCTTCAAGATTAAGCTAAAATGTTTCCTTGAGCTCCATGCTTCATGTCTGAACATCCCACTACTTAACTAGATGATAACAGAGTGTGTTTATTTTTGCTGCATTTTTGTTTGTTTGTTTTTTGCCAGTAAACCATATCTGTACTAAACCAGGACCACCTTTCAGTGAGAATGGAGCAGGAGGCTGCCCTCTGCCATACAAACATGCCTCTAGCCCTATTTATTTATGAGAAGCTTTGTACTGGATACAAACTGCTGTAACTGTATTCCAGCTTTGTGGATGACATCACACGGTCCTGGTAATCTGATAGAAGGCTTTAAATGGATGGGTTTCTCTGCCAGTTTTAGGTGCCAGAAGGTTTGGGGCTTTGAAAGAAAGACAAAACAACAAACCCCAAATCAGGATCTCTAACTACAATTTAATCATGAAGGCCTAAGAAATATCTGAAGTTTTATACCAGAGAGGCCTATTGCAAATGTATATATTTTTTTGCATTTCTATTTAAAGGCAACGTTTAGCTCTTACATTCTTTTCAATTTATATTCATAATTTTTTTTCATGAAGAAGGCAGGATTAACGAGTTTTTTGGACACAACCATTGTTGTGTAATGTGCATTGTTTGTAATGTGCTTCAAATATAGTATTCCTAGTTTGGAAGGCAGTTAGAGAGAGATTTAAGAAAATGCTTACAGTCTGGCTTCAGATTGGAGGATGCTAGTCCTGATTAGCAAGAACACATACTAATAACACTCAGTGCTCAATCTTAATTGATTATATTCCAGGAACTGGTACAATCTGCCGAGCAGAGTCTGATAATTATTAACAGAATGAGTTATTATGGTGTAGTTATGAGGTGAATCCAATGGTGCAAGACATTATGGCCAGTTTGGAATATGTATAGTATGTTGCATGTAAAGTATGTTGCATGCTGGGCTGTTTTTATAGGAACCTATCAGTTCGTAAATATTTCTTTACTAGTTGTGCAGTGTTTAATAAGTCCTGGAAGATAGGTGGTAAAAATTAAGGTTCCTTTCTTCAGAAGTTTCTGTCCAATTTGGGAGGTAAAGCTATACAGAACAAAACAGCAACAAGGGGTTGCATGGATCAGCTGTCTGTTGCACAGTGTTGACTGTCCTCATTGGGAGAAGCAGTCTGGAGACGTCTGATAAGAGCTTATGCAAGAGATGGGGTGCTTTCTATCATTGCACAGAAGCTATGTATAGAGTTCCAAAATTATGTGATGTGTCCTGGTCCCTAATCCGTGGGTAGATACTGCACCTTCTCTCTTTTTCCATGCTGCGGACATCCCTGAGTTGCTCTATGAAGATGATCAGACCTCAGAGAGCAGAAAAATTTGGAAGCAGTGAATTCCATGTGACTGCAATAAGCCACCTTTGATGCATCAGGTCCTCAAATAGCATCATTTTGTTCATCATCATAGTTTTATAACATTGATGAGATGCCATAGGAACTTAACCCGTTTGTGTCAATTAGCCTATGGTAAGACTGGTTTCATTATATACTCTTTTGCTTAAAGTCACAGAATGTATCCACAACATTAAGTGAGCACTTGTTCTATTGACTACACTTTCAACTGTCTTAACACTTGTTCTAAATGAAGTTGGGAGAAAAATACCAGAAGGAGTGATGAGGTGTTAAAAGTAACCTCAACAGTGAGTGTTCACAGAACCCTACTCCTTCAGCTTGGTCAAATACAGCCTGCACTTTTGCAGTTTTATTCATTCAGTCAAGTGATATTGATTGAATATTTCCTATTGAATTGGAAACAACTGAAAACTACATTTGTCTTATTTTCTGATTTATGCCTAGTTTCTAATGTATTGCCAAACCTGTAGCAGAGTATCAGTATATATTTTTAAAAAGAATGAATTTAGGCATCGCCCTATCTAGACTTGTCAGATTCTTCTGGCTGACTTTGGATGGTACATCATATAGGAAGAAATTTTCAACTCTTGAGATTGAAAACATCTCTGATGTTTTGCACTAACGTAGAGAAAAGAATATAGGCAGAGCTAGAGAGAGGGCAGATGTGTTCTTTCTCTGTGGATCAATGCAGCATCCCACTTCAATGCTGCATATGGAGCAGTTAACTATTCATATAAGCTTATACCTCTTTCAGCCTTAGAAATAGCTTTTTTTTTTTTTTTAAGGACAATGGATGGATAGCATTATTTGGTGTGGTAATATGTGATCGGAAGTGAAGTTTCTGAAATAGTGACATTCTCTTATTCAAAAATTGTGAGAATAGCATTTTAATTTTCAAATATTCATTCAGCATTATTATCTAAAAGTGTTCAGATTAAGTAGTTATCCAGATGAGTTTTAGCACAAAAAGCGGGTCACCTTCCACAATGTTTGAAACACTTATACTCAATGACATAATACATATATATGTATGGTTTATGATATGTATAATGTATATTATAAAGCCTCTTAGAAAATATATCAATTATTATGTATAATAAATATATAAACAGATATAATTTCTATATTATATATAATATATAACCTATATAATATATAATACACATGATTTAAATACTATATACTATATAATACATTATACATTATTTATTATTATAATATAATAACATAATATATGTTATATAATAACATAAAAGATTTCTATTGTATATAAATACACATGATTTGTATATAATATATAAAATATGTTTTTAAAAGCCTCCTAGAATTGTTCCACAGATTCCTTAATGGGAAATACACTTTGAGTAGTGATGTCTTCAAATTGACCATTGTCAGCTCTAATAATTTGTTCTAATAACAAATTCTGGGACCTCTCACAATACATATTATTATATCCAAGTTTTTCGGAAGTCACAAGATACTTGAAATAGGATTTAAATTAAACACTTACCTCTCCTTCTTCTTTTTCTTCTCCTTTTTTTTTTTTTTCTAACAAGCATGCCTTCCTTCTTGGCTAAACCAGAAAAATGACAAAACAATTTGAGAGCATTTTAAAATATGTTATTTTCAACACATCTGCTTCTCACTTTTGGTTTTACATAGACATTATTTATAGGATCTTAAGCCCATTGTAGTAAGAAATTGTTTGTAATACTTTCTGAGGTTGAATTTCCCTGAGGAGTTACAAAATGAAATTTTGTCCTTTCACTATTTTGTCTAGTTTCCCTTTTCTACCACTTGGCCTATTTCGACTTATTGAACAACAACTAATTAAACATTCTGACAAATCAATCACCATGTGTTCTAAAGTCATGAGATTGTGTTGCAATAAATGGTTACCAGAAAAGAACATTGCTTAAAGACAGGTGTCCTCTGGGTTTTTTATTGATTGTTATTTGAATGGCTATAACTAGCATTTAGTTTAGGCAATTAATTTTTTCTAAGATAAAATATTTTAACTATGTTCTGTGCTTCACTACTTTGTATCCCCTCAGTTTACTGTGAATTAATACAAAGATTCAAAATGTATTTGGGCCATGATGATGGTGCTCCCTTGGTCCAACTTCAAGTGTAAATGGAAACCTTTTTTAGACCAATATATTGTTATAGAAGGCTACCAATGCTACTCCCAGATGGATTATCAGTTAAGATATGTGATTCCACATTTAATTGGTAACAGAGTTTAGCTGCATTTTAAGTACTTAATAAGAAATAAAAATTCTAAACCCATTAAAGTTCAGATTGCCTGATATGTTTATAGAGATAATAGGGAACGATAAGCAATCCATCAATTACCTTAGAATTAGATCATGTTACTTTAGATTCAGCTATATCAGTGATGGAGCTGCCACCAAGATTCTACCACTCTGACCTTTCTAAAGAACAAGTGTTCCTTGAATGCTGACTGAGAACCAGGCTCTGCTCTAGGTGCCTGGGATGCATGATGAGCAAAGCAGATACTTTTTCCTCAAAAAGGTTGACATCTAGTGCAGGGAGACAAGTCATAATTAATAAAATAATAAACAAGTAAATCACACAGTATTGGAGAAGATGATGAGAACTATGGATAAAAGAAAAGAGCAGAATAAGTAAGGGAAGTCGAGTCTTTGAGGTGAATGAAAAACAGTTTGTAGCATTAAATAGGGGAATCAGTGTAGGGAAGGTGAGATTTGAACAAAGACTTGAAAAGAGTGAGATTATCCAAGTGACTTTCTTGGAGATGGTCATCTTAGACAAGGAAAAGAGTAGAACAAAAGCTTTGTGCAGGGCTGAGCCCAGTGTGTTCAAGAAAATAGTCCATTGTGTTGAACTGTGTATAGGCGTGAAGTGGTAGGTAGAAAGGAAAGCCAGAAAGATAATCAGGTACAAAGGATGGTGCTTTAGAGGTCATTGTAAGAGCTTTGGCTTGCACTCTGAAATGGAGAATAATTGCATTGTTGAGACCATTGCATTGTCAATTGTAAGGGATGGAGCAAGGACAGATACAAGAGTTTTACTCTTGATGTAGTTCACATTGAGCATGAAGTCTAAGAGATAAGCTAGATTGTGTATGCACGCATATCTATCTGTAAAGTGTGGATAATTACATACACAGTAAATGGTATTTGAAGTCTGGGTTAGTCTGATGAGGTACATATCCTTCTCTTGGCAAGGACTGCTACCTCATATTCTAGGGGAATACAGAGAGACCCTTCAGAACATTTTCAGGCAATTGTCTAAGTAACCTGAGAAACATTTTTCATAAACATCATAAGGATGAATTTAGCTTTTGAGCAGGGATGGTGATTATTTGTTATTACTGTCTTACCTTCAATAGCCACACATTTAATGAGAAATACCATTAATATCTAGTTCAATTCATGTTGTATAGCTGAAATCAATACATTTATATTTTCTATTTGTGGCCGAGTTCCTTTCTTTCATTCCTTTTTTATGACATTTTAAATGTTGAACTGGAGATGAACAGAATTCCATATTGTTTGCCATATGTAATAGTTACAGGTTTGGCATCTGTAATGGAGATTTATAAAAAAATGGTTTAAACAAGATAAAAGCATATTTCTCTCTCATTTAATTGTCTGGGCATAAGTTGGCTAGTATATTATCAAAATCCAGGCCCCCTGAATCTTTCTGCTTCATGAAAACCAAGGGTTTTTCTCTTATCAACATAGTCTCAGATGGCTTACCAGGCCATTTGACTTATCACATCCCAGTTAGCAGAAAGGGAAAAAGCATGAAAGAGAATCCTTCTTACCTTAAGGGCATGCCCTTAAGGGCCTCTTAAAGGCATGACTCAGAAATAGTACCCTCCACTTCCAAGCCCTTCCCTTTGACCAGAACTTAGTGACAGGATCACAACTACATAGAAGGGTCATTAGTGTGGATGCCCATGTACTTCATTATAATTCAGGGGCCAGAATACAATAGGAAAAAGGGAGAATTATTAGGGGACAATTAGTGATTTTTGCCACATCATAGAAATATGACCCCTTTCATTCAGATTCTGATGAATATTAATATTCAATAGTGTATATCTGTGGCAGAAATAACTTTTGTTTACTAGAACTTGTGCTTCTTCCTCCTACTTTTTTTCATGGCACATGGTGTGCCATGTCCCGGCTAAAGTAGCAGAAGTGGTTGTGAGAACTCCAAGTTCTCTTTGTCCTTCAGCTGTGTGAATGCAGACAATGAAGTTCCTGGAACTAAGGGATGGTGAGCCACAATATGGAATAAGCCTGGATGTTTGAATCACCACGTGGCAGTGAGCTGCCCATTGACAAAAACACTTCCTTTGATTGTTACATGAGTAAAAGATAAATGATCCTTACGTTTCATGAGGATATATTTTGGAGTCCTTTAGTTAATATCACTTTAACCTTCATTAGTAATGAATATGCTCACTCTTTTAAGGCTTCTATTTGCTACTAATTATTGTACTCATTGTGCTATGGAGCTAAAAGATCCACAAGAAACACTACAATTTTGATTTCTAAGCAGCTGGTGAACATTTTTGGGTTGTAACATTTTCTCCAAGTTTTGTTGTTATTCACAAATTCTCCATTTGTTTGTGAATTTTGATCTCTGTCAAAACATTTAAGACTATTTTCCATCTTTTAGAAATTGAACAGCAGTTTTCCTGACACTAGTTTTTCTGATGATAGTTTTTTTCCCTTGTATTTTTACATGTTGGGATGCATAATGAAAAAAAATCAAAGTGTGCACTGAAAGGCAGGAATTCCATATAATATTTGCCACAATATTTCCCACAAGAGATTGGCATTGGAACTTAGAGAACAAATAACATGCATTTAAGAGACCATATTTAAATTCAGGGTAGAATATATGAGGCCTTATCAAATTAAAAAAAAAAATCCAAGACCTTATCTTAACATTAAATTCCAAAGTGAAAATCATGCCATAATTCTGCAGAAACATTAATCCAAATATCTTGTAAATAATCTTTACTAGGCTACTAATTTATACAAAGTCACTCCAAATATTTCTTAAGTGAAGAAAACATTACAGTCATTTGCTTCCCTTCTCCAGATCTGGTTGTGAGTTGAGGTGAGGATCAGAGACTGGGAACATGGGAGGAATCAACAGCTAATGGATCATGCACTGTATTTAAATGGTCATCCCTAGTCCGAAGGCTACCAGTTTAGTAAGATTTGAAAACTTGCTAATTAATTTCAGTTATTAGTCACAATGCAAAAAATGTCCCCACGAGGTGGCTAAACACTAATTGGTCTATGGGTTGTATGTACGTCTTAAGTCATCACCCCTCATTTTTTTCACCTTTCAAGTTTTTGACAATTAAAATGTAATATATTGTTTACCAAACAAATTTCCTGGAAACAAAATTGTAATTTATATCAATGACTTTTATATGTTATGCCCTTTGATTTGGTAGTGATTCCAATGTCTTAATATCTATTTTAAGCAAATCTAATTAAGCAGTTCATTGAATCCATATTTTGAGGCTCAATATCTTTCAGGGCCTTTTGTAGGTCTTGGGGATATAGTATAATGAATGATACAAAATCACTCTCTTCATGTGGTTTACTTTTTAATGGTAAGGTGATAACCAAATGAACAACTAAATATAAACAATAAAGTAATATCAGATAACCTCAAGTTACATGATGAAAACAAGATCAGAGTAAGAAACAGCCTGTGAAAGAGCAGGGTGAGGGTTCACTTTACATAGTTTAGTTAAGGGTAGCAAAGGCCTCTTTGAAGAGGTGAAATGAGCAGTGACCCAAATGATGAGGAAGAAGTCCTGTTGAATATCATTGAATAGATACTTCAAGCAGGGGAATAGTAAGTACAGAGTCCCTAAGAAAAAATGAACAAGACTTTTTTAAGGAGTAGTAGGAAGTCCAGTGTGATAGAGAAAGGGAATGAAGCAAGAAAGAGGGTGAGATCTTGTCAGGCCTTCTGGGCCAAAGGCAGGACTGTAGGTGTTCTGAATGCGATGAGAAGCCACTGAGGAGATCTGAGGAGAAAGGAGAAACATGATAGGATTTAGGTTTTAAAAAGATTGTGCTACTTGATGTAGAGGTGAGTGTTTCTAAATGGGGCAATGTTGAAATAGGGAGCCCATGAGGAGGGTATGAGCTGTTTAGGCCAGAGAAAGGGGTGGCTTGGATAGGTATAAGCAGTGAAGGTGGTGGGGAACCTGTGGAGGCTGTGGGCACAGGTTGACTATGGACTAGCATCCTGAGTAAAGACTCCCATTGTAATTGAGGTCCTGGAAGGAGAGCCCTCAGTTCAAGTTCCACCTTTACCCTCTAGTGACCATGACATATTCTGGACATAGTGGGTACCCTTTCTGAGTCTCATTTACCTCATCTGCAAAGTAGAAACAACGATAATTTCTTCAAAGGCTTTTATGATAGCTAATGAGATCATTCACAAAGTACACTTAAAACTGTGCTTGGCAAATACTTAACACTTAAGTATTAAGTGTTAATACTTAGTATTAACTTAGTAAATACTAAGTATTAAGTATTTGCAAACTATTACCTTTATCTGTTACAATATAGTTATGAAAATAAATAATTTAAGGGTTTTAAAAATCAGTTTCTGCTTATAAAAATAATTTGCTTTAAGGAAAGCAAATTGCTATTATGTATTACATTCAGAACACTAATTAGTTTTATACCTTTTTGGAAGTATTTTTGCCAAGAACACCTCCATTTCATTTATATCTGTTTAGAGTTGGTTCCTAATTCTAACTTGGTTCCTGGTTTTTATGCTAAGGAGATATATCTTCCAGTTTGAGCTTGGTTTGCAGTGACTTAATGGAAAGAATTAGGTGGTGGAATTCTGGTTCTTGTTCCAGCCTAACTGAGCCACTTGGTTTTGTAGAATTCAGTTTTACACCTGCAACTTGTATTACATTGCTCTCCTAGAAGCTGACAGATATGCATATCATACAAAACATGTTATAAATGTTGGCTTTATTATTTTGTGTTTGTTTTTCTATTATATTTTTGTGCATGTATGTAAAAACATATGAAGGAACTTTCTGTGGGAATAGATTATACTTGAAGAAACATATCACTGCAGTTCCTGTGGGTGGTGGATGGCACCAATTCCTTACACCACTTTCTGATGATTACCTGTACCACAACTGTCCAGCCACAATTTTGAGCCAGAAAGATTATAAACTCATTTAACAGCCATAGTGTGCTGGGTGATACCTCTCAACTTAGTGAAAAATACATGTTGGTGTCAGTAGATTTGGACATAATGATAACAGAACATTTGAAATGTCTTCATTTCCTCTGCATAAATCAATCTGTTATTTCTTTTGGATAGTGTCTGAAGTGCTTATGCACAAAATTAGCATTTCCAGGTTTTCATTCTGCAAGTGTGTATTGATTGTGCATACCCATTTTATCGCAAGCAGTCCTAGGGAAGAGAGATTTTAAAGGTCACGGAATACAGCAAGAAAGACACATTGATCCTTAGGCTTGGCTCCAACTCACTGTGGAACCAGAATCCTTTTCCTTCCAGAACTGTTCTCATTAAATCTTCTTTGATTTCCTCATTTCAATGGCTTTTTGCAATATGGGCCAATCTACTAGAGGATGAAAAGAAAGAAAAGCAAATGTTGGCAATTAAATTAAATAAGAAATGGATTTATAAATGACCTACGCAATGATAAAGAGCCATAATCTAATTATCAGTGAAACTTTGTTTCAGTCATTAGTGCACAAGCTGAGTGAAGAGTGTAAATTGTATAAAAAGCAATAGCTTAAAGACAGCTTCCTGTGTCTGTAGTGCTAGGATAGTGTCCACAGAGCCGTAAGAGTGTGATGAGAAATGAGGGCTCTTCAAAAAGACTGTGCTCTTTGATGCCATCATCCTTTCAGGTCATGAGGACTTTGAAGAAAAATTTCTGGTTCTCCCATGTTTTCACTGAGCCACACAACTTTTGCCAGTGGTCTCTAGATTCCTTGCTTCATAGACCAGTCTTTCAGGGACATGCTTGAAGTACCCAGAGTTAGACCTAGCTTTACTTTTATAAAACTGGATTGTGGTTGTCATAAAAGTTCTGAATATTTTTAGAAAAACTATACACAGAAATAATTTTTACCATAATAATATTTAGAATGAATAATAATGTACTCCTAGGGGAAAAAATACTTGAATTTTTCTACATGAGTGGGTTATAACCAACTTGAAGCCAGGAGATTTCCTGGCCTAGCACATGGAATACCCTAAATGTTGAGTGTATGAATGAAAAGGCAATGCTAGGCGAACTGTTATGAGTTAATTCTGATAAAATTACCATAAAACACAATATTTTGCCAATTTAACCATCCAGAAATGTAACAGCATACTTAAAACTATGTAGCATGGAGCACTCTGTGGTGTGTATAACTCAAACAGAGCCCATGATAGTAACCAACTTTATATAATTGTTTTGCTATTAATGAATGGGCTGAGCATGAGACAGAGATCTAAAAGACAGCTTGGAAGGAGACAGCTTGCAAGCTATCTCTAAATAATTCAAAGTTGGGCTAGTTCACTAAAAAGATGTAAAAATACTAAATGTTCTAACATAAAGTAGCCTCAGAATATGTGAAGCAAAAGATGGAAGAATGTAAAGGTGAAATAGATAAATATACAGTCACTGTGTGAGATTAAACACACCTTTCTACTAACTGATAGGGTTTGAGGGTAGATTTTGGGAGAGATGGATGCCTGATGTTGAGGCAGAGGATGTGGGTCTTGGCTACCAAAGACACCAAGTGTAAGAATAAGTCTGCGAAGTAGTCTGTGTACTGCAGGCCCATCATGCTGGGAGCAACAACCTGTGAAATCCATCAAATACTTAAAGTTAGAAGAACTAAAATTTAAATAGCCACATATAAAGGATTGCTTGGGTTTACATCAAAGCATGATAAAGGTCACTGAAAAATTTTATTTGTAGCATTCCATGGGGGAAAATTTGTTACATAATAATATATAACAATAATTGAATTCTTACTGAGGGTACTAGACATAGTATTAACTCATTTAATTCTCAAAACAATCTTATGTTTGTAGGTTGAGATTTCACTATGATTGTCCAATTTTATAGATGAGGAAACCTAGGAAAACAGAAGATAAATTTGCCTAATGTCACAAATTGATGGAAACAGCATTTGAACAAAGGCAGCCTGAGTCAGTGGCTACACATCTAGCTATGCTACTTAGGATTGGTAGGTGCCAACTAGATATTTCTTGGTTTGATTTAATTTCTGGCAAAGTTGCTCAAAGAGCCTGATTTTAAAAATACCCCACTATAAAAATATGGTAGCTTACATTAAATAATAATTTTATAAGATACCTTTTATATCAATATGTGATACAGTTCTTAAATGTCTGAGAAATGCCATCACATTGTTGTCAAAAGTGATAATGCAGCTGTTGGCTGACTTGAACTGACTGGGAAAATACTTCAAGTTCATACTCATGGCTCAATCAAATAGCATGAAAGAAAAGCTAATTATATAACCTTCCTTTTATGATAAATTAAAAACTAAGTTAATGTTCTTAAAGAAATTCTGAACCAGCATATTCATTCAAAATGCTAATAATATAGATATATCAATAATTAACTTAAGACTAAAGCAAAAGCTGTAGAAAATCATCTTCAGATATATTTGGTTTCATCTTGAAATTTAAAAAAATGAAGTGTGAAAGCAACAAATGCTTGGAATTGCAGGGATGAAATGAAGAACTGATCTTGAATCAGTTAAAATGATCACTAGTGTATGAAATCTAGAAATAAAATCCCACCTCTCAGCATGATCCCAAATACCAGTTTTTCATAATTAAATAATTTATTTGCAAAGATGTTAACTTTTTCATCCTCTTTGAGCCTCTTTAGTATTTCTTAGCATGGGTTAGCTGTAGTGCAAAAGATAAAGATTTGAAGTTAAGTGAAAAAAGTTTTTAAAAAGAATGGAAATAGGCAAAAGAATTCATACTGCTTTATGAATTATAGAGAAATCTAAAAAACATGAACAAAAGGAATTATTTAAATGTCATCCCATTTAAATGATAAATTCTCCATGACATATTTTTCAGTTTATTGGCAATGAGTGAACTGATCGACATGATACCTTGTTTTGCATGTCCTTTCTCTCCCTTCTCCCACTCTCAGTCTCCTTCCATGCCTTCCATATGTCTGGATCAATCTGTTGATTTTGCTAATACTTTCCCATCCCCCTTTAAGACTCTAGTGAATCATCTTAGGCTCTTTGGTATAATCAGGAATCAGGAATATTATTGATTTTATATTGTCTTTTTATATAAATATTTATCTGATCCACTTCTTGTTTCCTCTTTGATTATTGAAAGTAGATTAATTTCAAGAGCAAAATGGCCAGAAATATTCAATTCTATGTCTGAGTAAAGGAAACTACATAGAAATTTTGCAAGATGGAACTTTGGGGAAACTATACTAAATTGAAATATACTTAGGCCAGGACTTGATAAAATACATCACAATCTTATATTCAACATGTGGTTTTCAATTCAGGAAATATTCAGTAGTGAGAGAAAACTCACAATGGAAGGCTTTACAATTTTTCCTTTGAAATCCTCATGCACTTTAAGAAGATCAGAGAAAACACATTTCAGCAGGCTTGGCAGTCACTCAAATTTGTGTGCTCTAAGTTTAGAACCAAACTCAATCTGCCCCCTTTTCAAGTTCTGTTCTCTGCTGGCAAAACACCACTTGCTTATTCAGTGGGAGAAGGAAGGCTTTGTCAAACTCTAAAAACTTACCGTATGTTGAATATGGTAACTCCTCAGCTATTATATTCTTGGATTAAGTGAAACAATTAAAAACATATGGGTGATGTATTCCTTATAACACATGGATATAAAATAAGTAGAAAATATGTAGCAACATTTATTTAGAGTTTAGCAAAACTCAATAATGCCTGAATTTGCCTAAAATTCACTTGATTTTTCCAAGTACTTTAGGACTTCCTAGCTCTTATGTCTATTTCTCCATCACCATCTTATAATTTGAGGAAATGTGTGTTTGGGTATAATATTTTTTTGCAGCATTTGAAATCCAAATATTGCAATATTGTGTTAAGATGCAAAAACTGAAATGGGAAAGCCATTCCATAATCTATCTATATTAATTATGTATACAGAATTAACCATACATATAAATATGTTAAATACACACACACACACACACACCCATATACTCTTATACAAAGTTCAACCTAAGTATTCAGATAAATTTTTATTTTAAATTATTTTGCATAAGAATTCTCTAAAATCTAATAAGTAGGTCTATGTAGCTATGGGCAAAATTTTTGTAGTTATGAGTAAGATGTACTGAAAAGACATATAGTTTAAGATTTAGGAGATTGAGGTATAGTTCTTGCACATATCTGCAAGTTATTTAGCTTCTCTGACATCTTTTTTGAACTAAAGAAGGACAGAACTAGACTTGATAATACTTAAAGTAATTTCTTATACTAGTTGTACATGAGTCAGTGATTCCAACAAGAAGTTTGAAGATCACTTAATATTGTGGTTAATAATGTTAATTTTAATTGGGTTTGATTCCCTATGTGTTGCTATATCTATTCTTACCTCAAGTGAATGCAAGACAACCTGAACATTTCCTGTTCTCTTAAAACCTTTTGGAGTAGTTACTGTGTACTTTTATCAATCTCAATGTGTATCAGCCAAATTTAATTATAGCAATTACAATGTATGTTAGTAGGATGCTTAGGAATTTAAGTAGTGCCATGTCCATACTCTATTTTGTTCCCCTCATCCTCCCACCTATGGCATTATATAGTATAATAATTATGAATATAATCTCTGAAGTGAGACTTTAGGGTTAAAATCTTGGCTCTGCCTCTTTATAACTACTTGACTTTGGGCAAGTTGTTTTATCTCTCCGTGCCTCAGTTTCTTTATTTGCAAAAAGAAGATAAACTGTTTCATTTGATAGTTCTGAGGGATTCATGATTTTGTACTCAAAGTGCTTAGAGTAAGTCCTGGTACATAATTAATTTTCAAAAAAATGTTAGTTATTTTCTTTCTTATGTGTCTTCTGCATTAGAATTGAAGATCTAGAAGAATAAGGACTCACCAGTCTCATTCATCATGGTTATGGCTTCTGTGCCTTATCTTCTTCGTTTTTAAAAACTGAAGTAAAATTCACATAACACATCACCATTTGAAAGCATACAACTCAGTAATGTTTTATATATTTACAGTATTGTGTGACCATCATCTCTATCTAATTGCTTATCTGTTCTTTATCATGTGGAGGAAGTTGTCTCCTATTCCTAGTTGTTGAGTATTTTTGTCATAAAAGAATGTTGAATTTTCTCAAATGCTTTTTTTACATTGATTGAGATGCTCATGTAGGTTTTTCCTCATTATATTAACGTGGTGTATTACACTGATTGATTTTCATACATTGACTCTGGCATTCCTGGGATAAAATCTCAATTGGTCATGGAATACAATCTGCTTAATATGCTACTGTATTTGTTTCGCTAGCATTTTCTTCAGAAATTTTGCATGCATTTTCATAAAGGATATTAATTTAGAGTTTTCTTTAATTATAATGTCTTCATCTAGCTTTGGTATGAAGGTAATGCTGTCCTCAAAGGATGAATTAGGAAATGTTTCCTCCTGTTTTCCCAGTTTTGGGGGGAACACTTTGAGAATGATTGGTATTAATTATTATTCTTTAAATGTTTGGTGAAATTTTGCCAGTAAAGTCATTTGTTCCTGGCATTTCTTTGTTGGGAGGTTAGGTGTATTGATTTATTTAGCTTATTGTTAAATGTTTGTTCAGATTTTTAATTTATTATTGAGTTAGTTTTGGTAGTTCATTTATATTTCTGAGAATTTTTTTCATTTCCTCTAGGTTATCTCATTTGCTGTTGTACAGTTATTCAAAGCATTCTCTTATAATTCTTTTATTTCTATAAAGCCAGTAGCAATGCCCTACTGTTATTTGTGACTTTAGTAAATTTGTCTTCTTTCTTTTTTATTCAGTCTAGCTAAAGATTTACTGCTTTTGTTGATTTTTTCAAAGAACCCATTTTTGGTTTTAGTGATTCTCTCTCTATTGATTCCATTCTTTATTTCATTTACTGCTACTTTCATTTAGCTTGCTCCTGTTTTCTAGTTTCCAAATGTATATAGTTAGGTTAGACTTGGGATCATTTTTTTTAAATGCAAGCATTTATAGCTGTTTCCCTCTAAGAAGTGCTTTTAGTGATCCTGTATGTTTTGGTATGTTATGTTTCCATTTTCATTCATCTTAAAGTATTTTCTTTCTTTTTTTTTACATTAGCATGACTTTATTATTCCATTGTATTTATCAGAATTGCTTTACTATTCCAGGAGACACTTTCACAGGCAAATAACCAGATTGTTTATTACAGGAACTTCCAGCACTTTCAACAGAAAGTATCAACAGTGTATGCCCAAAGACTCTTCAAAACCCTGCCTCAAAATCCTTGCCATGCTCTGCCCATTATTATATGACAATATTTACCCTTTGTATTCAAGCCTCCAGATAGAAAGATCTGCCTGTGAACCAAACTTCAAACTCTCAATAAATTCCAACCTTGCCATTTCTCCTCTGAGACCCTACCAATATCCTTTTGAGGTGGTATTCTCCCTTCCTGCAATCAGCAATAACCTCAGCTTTTTCAAAGTATTCTCTAATTTCACCTGAAATTTCTTCTTTGACCATTTGTTATTTAAAAGTGTGCTCTGTAGTTTCCACGTATTTGTGAACTTTCCAGTTTCCTCCTGTTATTAACATCAACTTTCATTTCATTGCGGTTGGAGAAGATATTTTTGTATGATTTCAATGTTTAAAATTTATTGAGACTTGTTTGGTGCCCCAACATATGGACTGTGGTAAAAAATATTACATGTGCACAAAAGAAAATGTATATTTTGCTGCTGTATGGTGGAGTGTTCTCTCCATATATGTCTATTAGGTCTAGTTGACTTGTGGTGGTGTTCAAATCTTCTTCCTTTATTAATCTTCTGTCTAGTTCTATTTATTATTGCAAATTAAATATATTTTTTAAGATTTTATTTATTTATTTATTTTTAGAGAGGGAAGGGAGGGAGGGAGAGAGAGAGAGAGAGAAACATCAGTGGTTGCTGGGGGCCATGGCCTGCAACCTAGGCATGTGCCCTGACTGGGAATCGAACCTGCGATGCCTGGTTTGCAGCCCACACACAATCCACTGAGCTACACCAGCCAGGGTGCAAATTAAATATTAAAGTCTCCAGCTATTATTGTAAAACTGTCTTGTTGAGGCTTTGACTCTGTCATCTTGTTCTTTATATTTTGTGAATTTGTTCTTATATGTGAATAGGTTTATAATTGTAATATCTTCTTAATGGATTGATCTTTCATTAGTATATAATGTCATTTTTGTCTCTTGTAACAGTTTTTGTACTAAAGTCTATTTTGTCTTATATTAGAATGATTACCCCAACAATCTCTTGTCTACTATTTTCTTGGAATTTTCTTCTCCATCCTTTTACTTTCAACATATTTGTCTTTGTATCTAAAATGAATCTCTTATAAGCAGTATGTAGTTGTTATTTTTTTTTCAATACATTTGGCTGATCTCTGATATTGATCAGGGAGTTCAATTCATTTACATTTAAAGTATACTAATAAGAAAAAGCTTATGGGAGCAGGCAAGATGGTGGAGGAGTGAATGGAAGTCAACGTGTGGTTGCCTCTGGCACACCCCCTACTGGAGACCTGGCCCTAAAAAAAAAAATCAATAAACATATTCTCAGGTAAGGATTATAAATAAATAAATAACCAACCTCCTCCTGGGACCAATCTGGGATTACAAGTAAATTGTGGAAAATTCACCTGGATGGGACAAAGAACTGAACACTAGTGAGAGAGAAACCTTATAACCTTGGACAGACAGAAGAATCAGCTTAAGCATAACCTGACTGGTAAGGAGTGCTGTGGTGAGAAGTCTGGCTGGGTACCCACATGTGGCAGCGCCAGAAGGATAATTAAGTGGCTAGTTGAATCCCCTTGGGAAGAGTAGGGTCTAAACCCTAAGCTGGGATTCCTAGCCTAGAGCACCAGAGCCCAAAAAGTACACAGATAACAACCCAAAGCAAAAAGCAGCAGTGCTCTCTGCCAGAGATGGACAGCTGCAGATGCAAAGAGCTATTTAAAGGGCAAATGTACAAATTTTCATTTGCAGCCACATACCCTGGGTGCTGGCAAAGCCAGGGGCAGAATATGTTAGATACACCTGAGGAGAGACTTGGAATGGAAGCTTTGGGGAAAGAACTGAGAGAGTAGAGGCTGGAATCCTGGTGCTGAGTCATCCCCCATATGGCAGCAGCCATCCTGCTCAGGCAGACCACTCCCCTCTGAGGAGCAGCAGCCTGAGAGGAAACAAAAGCCCCCATCCCAGGAAGGACTCTGCCCTGGCCCTGTGGTGCTTAAGCCTGACTACTGAATGCAGAGTGACTAGATTAACAACTGAAGGAGACAGCCACAGACAGTAGGTCCCTGGCAGTCTTGGAGCAGGCTGCGTAAGGTCAGACGGGGTCAACATCTGACATCACCAGACGTGAATCCAGAAAGAAAAACAGTGGAAAATACTAGAGGCTATCAAGACAAAATCCACTGTGGTCTTCTCCATAATTGATGATATTTTCTTTCCTGCATAGCTTTTTAACATTCCTTTCTTGTCCATCAAGTTTGAGCATATTCCACCTTCTTCAATCTCTTTCTTATTCATGATATAAATTTTATCTTCTCTCTTTGCACTGCTCCAGCTCCCAACTCTTATTAGTGCTCCTCCTTCTACCTTCTCAAAATCATTTTTCTTTCAGTAGGTCATCTCACATTCCCTCTCTTTCTTTTAATAGCCTTAATCTCTTTACACCCTTATTAATCTTGGTTCACTTGCTGTTGATAGTGGGATTTTGGGGGGAGGGGTTATTATTGTGAGTGTGGGTTTGTTTCCTAGGCTTTGTGGTTTTGTTCTAGCAGCACCTGTACCATAGCATACAAGATGTGTTGAGCTGAGTGAACCTCAATCAGCTAGAGGGAAGGAACCACCAAGGAATGACCCAACAACAGTCAAAGCCTAATTATATCCAGAAAGCCAACATAAACAGCATATAGGGCATCCCCAAAGCACCAAATTCAGGAGATCAAGGGGACTGCACCACTGAACCTCAAAGGTCTCTTACCATAGAAAATCACAAAGTCAGGAAGTCAAAACAGATCATTTTAAGAAAGAGAAGCAAACAAGAAGAGTCTCACAAATAATGGGAAGACAAAGAAACAACCCCCAATTGAAAGGAAAGGAGGAAGCCTCAAAAGGAATGCTAAATGAAATAGAGGCAAGTCAACTATCAGATATTGAGTTTAAAGCAGTGGTTATAGGGAAGCTCAATGAGCTCAGTGTGAATTACCAAAAAAATACAAGGAAGCTATGAGGAACTTACTGCAAACTATATCAGCATGAAAAACAACATAGAAACAATCAACAAGAGCCAAGAGGAAATGAAGAATACAATTTCCAAACTGCAGAACACAGTAGAAGGAATCAAAAGCAGGCTAGATGAAGCATAGCATCGAATCAGTGAGCTAGAGGACAAGGTAAGGAAAAATACCCAGGGAGAGCAAGAAAAGGAAAAAAGACTCAAAAAGAATGAAAAGGTGTTGATGGAACCACAGGACAGCATGAAATGTAGTGATATCCACTTAAAAGGGATACCAGAAGGGGAAGAGCAAGGAAAGGATAGAAAACCTGTTTGGAAAAGTAACGTTGGAAAGCTTCCATAATTTGATGAGAGGAAAGGTCACAAACACCAGGAAGCACAGAGGGTCCCAAACAAGAGGAACCCAAAGAGGCCCACTGCAAGACACATCATAATTAAAATGTCAAAATTCTAAGATAAAGAGAGAATCTTAAAGGCAGCAAAGGAGAAACAGGAAGTAACATACAAAGGAGCTAGCAGCTGACTTCTCAACAGGAATGCTCCAAGCCAGAAAAGAATGGCAAGAAATATTCCAAGTAATGAAAAGCAAAGATCTGAAACCAAGACTACTCTAGACAGCTAGGCTCTCAATTAAAATGGGAGATGAAATAGAGTTTCCCAGACAAAAGAAATCTGAAAGAATACACCTCCATCAAATCAATATGCTAAAGGAACTACTTTAAGAAGATGAGGAAAAAGAGTGAAAGAGAGAGGAACACAGATACAAAGGGGGTAAAATGGCAAGGAATAAGTACCTATCAATAAAACCTTAAATGTAAATGGAATAAATGCTTCATTCAAAACACATAGGGTAGCTGAATTGATAAGAAAATATGACCCACATATATGCTGCCTACAAGAGACCCACCTCAGAACAAAAGACTTATACAGACTAAAAGTGAAAATTTGGAAAAAATATTCCAAATAAATGGACAGGAAAAAAAAAGCCAGGGTAGCAATACTTATATTTGACAAAATAGACTTCAAAACAAAGGCCATAAAAAGAGGCACAGAAGCCTTGGCTGGTGTGGCTTAGTGGACTGAGCATGGCCTGTGAACCAAAGGTTTGCCAGTTCAATTCCCAGTCAGGGCACATGCCTGGGTTATGGGCCAGGTCCCCAGTAGGGTGTGTGCCAGAGGCAACCACACATTGATGTTTTTTTCCATCTCTTTCTCTACCCCTTCCATTCTCTCTAAAAATAAATAAATAAAATCTTTAAAAAAAGACACAGAGGACACTTCATAATACTCAAGGGAAGAATCCATCAAGAAGACATAAATATTGCAAACATTTATGTACTCAACATAGGAGCACCCAAATATATAAGAAGAATCTTGGAGGACTTCATGAAAGATATAGACAGCAACACAATTATAATAGGGGATTTCACACCACACTGTCAAAAATGGACAGATCTCCCAAACAAAATATTAACAACAATATTGTGGAACTGAACAACATATTAGGTCACATGGATTTAACTGATACATATAGAACCTTTTATCCTAAAGAAACAAAATACATGTTCTTTTGAAATGCACATGGAACATTTCAAAGATAGACCACATGATAGGACACAAAATAAGCCTCAACAAATTCAAGAAAATTGAAATCATAGCAAGCATTTTCTTGGACCACAAGGGATTGAAAGTAGAATCCAACCCCATGGATAAAACGCAAAAATTTTCAAATTCATGGAGACTGAATAGTATGCTATTAAACAATGAATAGGTTACTAATGAGATCCAGGAAGAAATTGAAAAGGTTCTGGAAATAAATGAAAGTGACATACAACAGTCCAAAACCTAAGGGACACAGCAAAGGCAGTCCTGAGAGGGAAATTCATAGCAATACAGGCTTACCTAGAAAAGATAGAAACATTTCAAATAATCAACCCAATACTACATCTACAAGAACTGGAGGAACAACAACAAACAAAGGGCAGAGTAAGTAAAAGGAAGAAAATAGTCAAGATCAGAACAGAACTAAATGACATGAAGACTAAAAAAACAACTCAAAAGATCAATAAATCCAGGAGCTTGTTCTTTGAAAAGATATACCAAATTGACAAACCTTTAACCAGAGTCATCAAGAAAAAAAGGGAAGGGACCCAAATAAATAAAGTCAGAAATGAAAGAGGAGAAATTACAACTGATACCACCAAAATACAAAGGACTGCAAGAAATTAATATAAACAACTACATGTGAAGAAATTTGAAGACATGGGTGAAATGCACAAATTTCTAGACACGGATGTCCACTACTCCCACTTCTATTCAACATAGTATTGGAAGTCCTAGCCATAGTGATCAGACAAAAATAGAAATAAAAGGCATCCAAATCGCAAAGGAGGAAGTAAAACTGTTATTGTTTACAGATGACATGGTAGGGTATATAGAAGTCCCTATAGGCTCCACCAAAAAGCTATTCAACCTAATGAGTGAATTTGGCAAAGCAGCAGGATACAAAGTCAATATTCAGAAATCAAAGGCATTTTTGTACACCAACAATGAAATATCAGAAACAGAAATCAGGAAAAAATCCCATTTGCTATAGGTACAAGAAAAATAAAGTGCCAAGTTCCAGCCAAGATGGAGGCATAGGTAGAAACCCTTTGTGTCCTTGCACAACCAAAAGGAGGATAACAACCAATCTAAAATCAATAAACAACCAAAAGTGTCGGATTTTCAAATTGCATGGAACTCTGACAACCATAGAATTAAGGAAACAAACAGAACAACCAGACCAGTAAGGCAGCAGACAGAGAGAAACTGGGGTGAGGTGGGGGGGTGGACTGTGGGGGCAAGGCTGGCTGTGGCAGGCTGCATGGGAAGGGCTGACTTAAGGAGAAAGTGAGACTCAGAGGCAGCTGTGGACTACAGCAGTTGCCACTTTGGGAGAAACTCCCAGTCTCATGTGAGAGTTCATTGAAAAGCAGGCTAGAGACAAGCAGGTGGGATGCATTGTTCCCTCTCTGGCACCTCCCCGACAGGCAGCCCAGCAGCCCAGCAAGGTGGTTTTCCCTGCCTGGGTGAGTACCTAAGACCCCACCCCTTTACAACTTATCAGGGACCCTGAACAAAGAAATAGGGCCAAAATGAAAGAACAAAGCAAAACCTCATAAATAGAGCTAATCAAGGAGGAGATAGCCAACATATGTGATGGAGAATTTAAAGCCCTGATAATCAAAATACTCACAGATCTGATTGAGCTGCGAGCTGTCGAAAACTGAAAAGAAACAAACAAACAAAAAACAAACAACGATACCCAAAATTAAATAAAGCAAAATATTCAGGGAACCAACAGTGATAGGAAGGAAACCAGGACTTAAATCAACGATTTGGAACAAAAGGAAGAAATAAACATCCAACCAGAACAGAACAAAGAAACAAGAATTCATAAAAATGAAGAGAGGCTTAGGAACCTCTGGGATAACTTGAAACAAAACATTCCAGTATGTGAATTGTAGGGGTGCCAGAAGGAGAAGAACAACAGTAAGAAATTGAAAACTTATTTGAATAAATTATGAAGGAAAACTTCACCAATCTGGCAAAGGAAATAGACTTCCAGGAAGTTCAGGAAGCCCAGAGAGTCCCAAAGAAGTTGGACCCAAAGAAGAACACACCAAAGCACATCATCATTAAATTACCCAAGATTAAAGATAAGAGAATCTTAAAAGCAGCAAGAGGAAAGAGTTACCTACAAAGGACTGTCCATAAGGCTATCACTTGATTTCTCAAAAGAAACTTTACAGACTGAAGGGGTTGAAAAAAAGTCATGAAATGCAGTGATCTACATCCAAGAATACACTACCTAGCAAAGCTATCACTTATAATGGAAGGGCAGATAAAGTGCTTCCCAAATAAGGTCAAATTAAAGGAGTTCATCATCACCAAGCCATTATTAGATGAAATGTTAAAGGGATTTATCTAAGAAAAGGAAGATAAAAAAATATGAACAGTAAAATGACAACAAATTCACAACTATCAACAAATGGACCTAAAAAAAATAAAAGATGGAAAAACAATGAAAACAAAAACTAAGCAAATAACTAGAACAGGAACAGAATCAGAGAAACGGACATTACATGGAGGGTTTTCAGTGGGGTGGGGGAAGGGAGGAATAGCGGGGAAAAGGTACAGGGAAGAAGAAGCATAATTGGTAGGCATAAAATAGATGGGGAGAGGTAAAAAATGATATAGGAAAGAGAGAACTCAAATAACTTTTATGTACAATCCATGGACATGAACTAAGGGGGTGGGGAGAAAGTTGGAGTGTTGGGCAGTATAGGGTGGAGGGGAGATAATGGGGGAAAATTGGGAAAACTTGAAAACTTTAAATTTAATGAATAAAATACACTTAAAAAAAGAAAAATAAAGTACCTAGGAATAAACCTAATGAAGGAGGCAAAAAATATGTACTCAGAAAACTACACAACACCGAAGAAAGAAATTAATGGAATTAATAATTGAAGCATATATCATGTTCATTGATTAGAAGAATTAACATCATCAAAATGTCCATACTAGCCAAAGCAATTTATTGATTCAATGGAATCCCTATTAAAATACCAATGACATATTTCACAGATATAGAACAAACATTTCAAAAATTTATATGGAACCATAAATGACCCCAAATAGCCACAGCAATTTTGCAGAAGAAGAACAAAGTAGAAGGGATCACAATACCTGACATGAAGCCATATTACAAAGCAACTGTAATCAAAATGGTATGGTACTGGCATAAGAACAGACAAATTGGTCAATGGAACAGAATAGAGAGCCCAGAAATAAAGCCATTTATACAATAAAGCCATGTATCTATGGTGAATTAGTATTTGATGAAGGGGGTGGAAGCATAAACTGAAGTAAAAATAGTCTCTTCAACAAATGGTGTTGGGAGAGCTGGACAGCTACATTCAAAGAAATGAAACATGACCACTAACTTACACCATACACAAAAATAAACTCATGGATAAAAGACTTAAATATAAGTTGCTATACTATAAAAGAACATAGGAGAACATAGGCAGGAAAGTCTCAGATATCCCACACAACAATATTTTCACTGATGTGTCCCCTAGAGCAAGGGACATAAAGGAAAGAAGAAACAAATGGGACTTCATCAAAATAAAAAGCTTCTGCTTGGCTAAATAAAACAAGCAAAATGAAAAGAGACCAACCATATGGGAAAATATATTTGCCAATGACACCTCAGACAAGGATTTGATCTCCAAAATATATAAAGAACACAAACAATTCCACACCAGGGAGACAAACAATCCAATTAAAAAATGGGCAAAGGACCTGAACAGACACACTTGTCCAAGGAGGACATACAGAGGGCCTAGAGACATGTGAAAGGATGCTCAGCATCCCTAGCTGTCAGAGAGATGCAAATTAAAACCACAATGAGGTACCACTTCACACTGATCAGAATGGCATCATAAAGAAATCAATAAACAAGTGCTGGTGAGGTTGTGGAGAACCCTAGTACATTGTTGGTGAATATACAGACTGATGTAGTCACTGTGGAAAACAGTATGGGATTTTCTCAAAATCTAAAGATAGAACTGCCTTCTGATCCATTAATTCCACTGCTGGGGTTATACCCTAAGAATCCTGAAACACCAATTTGAAAGAATCTATGTACCCCAGTGTTCATAGCAGCACAATTCACAATAGCCATGTGCTGGAAGCAACCTAAGTGCTGATCAGTAAATGAGTAGATAAAAAAACTAGGGTACTTTTACACAATGGAATACTCTTCAGCAAAAAGAAAGAAGGAGCTCCTACCCTTTTCGACAGCATGGATGGAACTGGAGAGCATTATGCTAAGTGAAATAAGCCAGGCAGTGAGGGACAAATACCATATAATCTCACCTGTAAATAGAACCTAATCAACAAAAGAAGTAGGCAAAATAAAGAACAAAACTGACAGTAACCAGAGGGGAGGAGGGAGAGAAATAATGGGGGGATAATGGAAGAGAAATAATGAAGGGAGCGGGTCATCAAGAAGCATGTATAAAGGACTCATGGACAAATCCAAAGATGGATAGGATTGAGGGTGAGAACTGGGGGTTTATGGAGCAAGGGAAAGTGGTGGTGGGAAAGTGGAGCCAACTGTACTTGAACAATAAAAAAAAAGAAAAAACTTCTGCCAATTTGCTACTTCTTTTCTGTAATCTTAAGATTTTTATGTTTCTCAATACCTTCATTATGGCCTTCTTTTATGATTAATTTTTTAGTGTACCACTATTTGATTTCCTTCTAATTTTTCTTGGTATATACTTTTTCTTAGTGGATACTCTAGGGATTTCAATTATAATTAACATCTCAACTTTATATAACTTAAATTTTAATTAATAGCAAATTTGTTTCAGTGTTATACAAAGTTTCTCCTTTACAACTCCACAAGAAAAGAAAATTACAGGCCAATATCCCTGAAAAGTACAGATGCAAAAATCCTCACCAAAATACAGGCAAATCAAATTCAAAAGCACATTAAAGGTACATACACTATGACAAAGTGGGATTTATTTTCAGGGATTCAGTGATAGTTCAACACATACAAATTAATGTAATAAGCCACATTAACATGTCAAATTATAAAAATCATATGATCATCCCATTAGGTCCTGAGAAAGCATTTCACAAATCCAACACCTTTTTATTATAAAAACTCTCAACAAACTAGCAACAGAAGGAATTTACTCCCACAAAATAAAAGCTATATATGATAAACTCACAGCTAACACCATATGCAACAGTGAAAAAGTGAAAGCTTTTCCTATAAGATTAGGAACAAAATTAGAATGCCTACTCTTACCATATCTACTCAACATAGTACCAGAATTCCTAGCCAGAGCACCTAGGCAAGGAAAATAAATAAAAGCCTGGAAGAGAAGAAACAAAATTATTTCTGTTTGTAGATGTCACAATCATATATAGGCAATGATTTTTTAAAAGTCTGTTAGCACTAATAAATGAATGCACTAAAGTTTCAGGTTACAAAATCAGCATACAAAAAATAGTTGCAGGGGAAAGAAGGAGAAGGGTCAAGTCAAGGAACTTGTATAAAGGACCCATGGACAAAGACAATGGTTGGGGATTGAATATGGAAGGTGGGGGTGGGTAGGGCAGAGGAGAGTAATGGGAGACAAATGGGAACAACTGTAATTGAATAATAAGGAAAAAATAGAAATATAAAACTAACATACAATAAAAAATAATTGCATTTCTCCATACAAACAACAAACTGAAAAAGACATCAAGAAAATAATCTCATTTACAATAGGATCAAAAATAATAAATACTGGAGGTGAGGGATGGGCAAAAAAGGTGAAGGAAATTAAGACATGCAAACTGCCAATTATAAAATAAGTCATGGGGCTGTAATGTACAGCATAGGAAATATAGTCAATAATACTATAATATCTATGTATGATAAAGGATTGTTATCAGATTTATTGTAGTGATTACTGCATAAGGTCTATAAATGTCTAATCACTATGTTGTACACCTGAAACTAATATGATATTTATATCAACTATGATTTAAAATTAAATTTTAAAAAAGAATAGAATTCTTTAATAAAATAAAAAGCTACATATTATTGATGAACTAAAGAGGACACAAATAAGTGGAAAGGCATTTTATGTTTGTGGATTGGAAGACTTAATATTGTTAACATGTCCATATTATTCAAATCAATCTAAAGATTTACACATATGTAATTTCTATCAAAATCCCAATGACATTCTTTTTTTATGGAAATAGAAAAAACACTAGTATTCATATGTTACCATAAAAGAGCTTGAATAGGCAAAGCAATCTTGAGAAAGAACAAAAAAGCTGCAGGCTTCACACTTCTTGATATCAAATTATATAACAAAGCTATAGAAATTAAACCAGTATGGTACTGACGTAAAATCAACATATAGATCAATGGAATAGAATAGAGAGCCCAGCAATAAACCCATGTATATAAGGTAAATTTATCTTTGACAAAGTTGCCAAGAATACACAGTAGGGAAAAGACTAGCTCTTTAACAAATGGCGCTGGAAAAAAACTAGATATCCACATGCAAAAAAAAAAAATTGAACAACAATATTATATCATACACAAAAGCATTTAGAGTGGATGAAAGATTTAAATATAAGACCTGGAACTGTAAAACTACTAGAAGAAAACATAGAAGAAACCTTTCACAACAAGGGGATCAGCAATGATTTCTTAGAAGTGATACCAAAAGCACAAGTAACAAAAGCAAAATAGACAAGTGGGACTTCATGAAACTAAAAGTTTTTGCAAACTAAGAATTGAAAGGCAAAATATTGAAATGGGAGGAAATATTTTCAAACTATATATCTGATAAGTGATATATATATATATGATAAGTTATATATATATATATATATATATATATATATATATATATATGAAACTCCCAACAACTAAATAGCAAAAACAAAACTTTAAAAAAACTATTAAAAATGGGCAAAGGACCTGAATAGAAATTTCTCAAAATAAGATATATGAATGGACAACATGTATGTGAGAAGGTACTAAACATCACTAATCATTAGGGAAATGCACATCAAAAGCACAATAAGTTGTCACCTCACATGTGTTAGGATAGCTTTCAACAAAACCCCCAAATAACAAATGTTAGTGAGGATATGGAGAAATTAGGAAACTTGTACACTTGTTGTGGGAATGTGAAATGATACAGTTGCTATGGCAAACAGCATGGTGGTTTCTCAAAATATTAAACTAGAGCTACTATATGTTCAGCAATTCCATTTCTGAGTATATATATCCCAAAGACTTGAAATTATGATCCCTAAGTGATACACAAACTCCCATATTTATTGAAGCATTGTTCCCAATAACTAAGATATGAAAGCAACCTAAATGTTAATTATCAGATGAATGGATGAAGCAAATGCAGTACATTCACATGATGAAATATTATTCAGCATTAAAAAAAAGGAGATCCTACTATATGAGACAATGTGGATGAACCTGGGTGATAGGATGCTAAGTAGAGTAATCCAGAAACAGAAAGACAAATACTCCATGGTTCCACTTATGTGAGGCATCTAAATCAAATTCATAGAAACAGAGAGTAGATGGCACTCCAGGAGTTAGAGTGGGAGAGGAAGAGGAAGCTACATTAATCAAGATGAATAAATCCTAGAGATTTTCAGTATAATATTGTGCCTATAATGAACAATATTGTGTAGATCTCATGTTGAATATTCTTACCACAAATTAAAAATTAAAAAAGTCTTTAGTAGGTCCCATGCCTGGGCTTCCTCAGTAACAGTTTCTTCTCATTTTTGTTTCTCCCTCTGTGTATTGACCATACTTTTATTGCATGTCTTTTAAATTTTGTCAAAAACTGTACATTTCAAATATTATAATGTGTTAACATTACAAATTAGATTTTCTCCCCTCCATGAGGTTTAATTGTTGTTCTTTGTTTTGAGTTGCTGTTGACTGGTTTAGTGACTTTTCTGAACCATTTTTTAACTCTGTATTTGTATGTGTGGCCACTGGAACTAAGTCTGTGTTTTGTTAACTTATTAGTCAGCTAGTGTTTAGACAGTTTTCTTAAACACTTAAAGCCCCCCCAAAAGGGGAAAAAACAAAGAAAAAGACAGGATAAGATATAAATACTCCCGAGTCTTTTCAGATTGGCTCTCTGTTGGGACACTCCTTTAATAATTAGCAGGCTATTTACAACACTGCCTTAGCCTTCACTTCCTCCTTATATAAAGTTCAGTCAGAGGTAAAACTTAAAATCTTTTCTGGCCTTTCCTGAGTGTTCATCCAATCCTGAGCATGTGTGTGGCCCTGATTCCCTGGTATACACAAGGACTTTTAAAAGTTCTTATTCCCACACATATTTTTTTCCAACCACTTTCTTCCCATGCTTGTCATTCTGGCTGTTGTTTGTCCTAACTTATTTCTTGTCTCCAGCTGCTGAGGCCTCTAGTACTCGTGCTTTTAAATACTTTCAGTAAAAGCTGCCTGGGAAGCTGCCCCAGACCTGGGAATTCTCCAAATAACATGAAACAAAGGGAAGCCCTGTATCAACCCTCAGGTAACCACCTGATAGGTCTAAATGGAATCTCCTTGAGATTAATGTCTGTAGCATCCCCTCTGAAGCTAGCAACCTGCATCAGCATTGTGGGCTGCTTTGCTCACAGTTGCCATTGATCTAGGGATTGAGGGATTATAGATAATTTAAATGTCACAGTGCTCTCTTCCTGCAAAGCAGCAGCTTCTTATATCACCCAGTTTTCCTTTGTTAAATTTGACTGGATTCTAGAGTTCTGTAAAAGTATATTCTAACCATCCCCCCCCCCCCTCCAGTTCATTAGTCGTTTTAGTGGATGAACAAGTTCTGGAGTTCCCTACTATGTCATTTTTCAGTCTAGCTTTATATCTTTCTTTTCTTTTTTTTTTTTTAGTGATATTTACTGTCATCATCTATAAATGTGGATATTCTAGCACATATATCTTCATTCTGTTTGTATTCCTGCAAACAGCTGTTTTTTTGCTTACCCTGGGCAGGAAGCCCACAAAAGCCCTGGAGGCAGGTTCAGGGCCATCAGGCAGACAATTCCATGGGCCCAATTCGTTGCATGGTCTAGAGGAGAGGGTGCTGGCTTCAGATGGGAATGCCATTTTGGCCCTGTGGAGTTCTTGCTGTGGAGGAGAGAAGAGGGTAGGCACAGGTAGAGAAGAGCCTAGGGCTTTCCTGAGTCTAAGGGTAGGTTGGGGTATCTGTGCATGCAAGACCCCTCACAGTGTGGGAAAAAGTCCTGGTGAGAAGAGTAGGGGTGGGCCAGCTAGCTCTTTATTGCTGAGTTCTCTCTAGAGCCCTGAGGAATCTGAAAAATTGTAATTTGAATATGGACTTACAAGCTTTTACGAAGGTATAGTTCTTACTGCAGGGGAATGAAACATATTTTAGTTAATAGTCTTTAAACTTCATTTATAACTTTCAAATATTTAGACACAAGGGGAACTTGTGTTTGTGCTCTTGCTCCAAGCACTGCCAATGGTAGATGTGGGCTGTGTAGTGACATCTGTCTTAGCCCCTCTGAAGTTAGACATTGTTCATCCCTCTCTCTTCCTTACAGTACTCTTCATGGGGCATCAGGGACACCACAACCTTGAATTTCCTCCTACCTCACTGGCAACTTTTCTCACTTTCCTTTGTTTATTCTTCCTCCTCCTCTTTCTCACCAAGTAATATTAGAGGACTTCACAGCTCAATCCTCAGCATTTACCTCCTTTCTTTTATATTATATCCACAGCTCAGACATCTCTTACAAATTCAAACATGGTATATCCATTGCCTGCTTAAGATTTTTCACTAGAGTGTCTGACAGATTGACTTTCTCTAATAGAAAATGCACCTTATCCATCTAAGTTAAAGGCAATCTACCCTTTCAGTTACTCAAGTGTAAAATATTATTCTTAACTCTTATCTTGTATACCACATACAATCATTCAAGAAATTATCTTCACCCTTCCCTCAAAACACTGCATCATGGGTCTGACCACTTCTCACAACCCCCACTGCCATCACCTTTGTCCAGGTTACCATTACAGCTCAGATTGAGGGCAGAGCCTTTCACTGGACTTGCAGTTCCCACCTTCAAACTAGGAAACTAAATCAGATCATGCCACTTCTCAAAAGCCTCTATTGGCTCCCCATTTCATTTAGAGTAAAATCTAAAGCCTTTTCAGAGGTTGAGCATATAACCCAAGTCCAGTTGTTGAGAACGAAATATAGGATAGTTATTCTTTTGAAAAGGTGGATTGTTCCTTTTGTGCTGAATTTGAGGATAGGAGAGTGAAAGCCTGAATTTGGAGGAAGGCATGTAGCAGGTGGAGTGGTCTTTCCTGAGATGGAAACACAGAGGAAAACAGCTCAGAAATGAAGAGGTATCTTCTGGACTCAGCAGCTACATCACAGGCGGATAAAAAAGTCCTGTTTGGCTTAAAGTAGATGGGGTTATATTTTCCCTCTGCTGTGACTAAGAGTCTTCACTAAAGCGGGGGTGAACAAAGAGACAGAAATTGACATTCACTGGGCATTCTATTCCCTTTTGGTAGAGCACTAAACTAGATGAGTTACTCTAATTATCTTATTATAGTCAATCCTTTCTTCTTATTTGTTTACAGTTTTAGTCTATTTTGCTTACCTATGATTATCTTTCCATTCTTCTCTGGCAAATGCTTTAAATTACCTGGCCAAAACTCTTATTTCCATCAAAATACATCCAATTTGTCTCTCATTAATATTTATGTAAATAATTTCTTCATGTTAATTCCGTTTTCCTAATTTTTGTGTGTGTCTGTGTGAGTGTGTGTTTCTATTCAGAAAGTTTCTCACAACAGAGGTAATACCTTCCATTTTTTCTTTATTTCCTCTCAGCCTCTAGTATCCTTATTTATTTTCCCCAAGGGGTTTTTAGTGGCTTAAAAATATTATTCGCAACAGGGCACTACCTTATTTATGGTGATGTTTAAATAATTTATTTACATCTAAGATTAGTTCATTAGTTCTTTGTTTTCAAGGAATCTGTTAATAGTAATGTGATAGTGAGGCATAAGTGGTATGTAGGAAAAATTACTAAAAGATCTGAAAGACAAGTTAATGTATTCCAGAGATTCAGTAGAGACGGAATTTTATATTGGTTGTGGAAGGCTTCCTGGAGGAAGCTCCACTTGAAATGAAAGTTTATTGTTTTCTCATCTCATCAGTTGTTGACATACCTGAGAGTGATACTGTGTTGTTCTGAAATGATTTATTTTGTAACAAGTTGGCCTTAGACCAAATAGTGTCTCAGAAAATGAATATATTTTGATACTAATTTATTTAACAAACATTTATTGAGCATCTACTATGAGATACAAAGATCTCTTGTTATTGTTATTAAAACATTAGCATTTCCTGGGCTGTTAGTCAAAAGGAAATAGATAAGAAAATATCAGATAATAATAGGAATGAGTGTTATGAATGTTGGATAGAGGGCTATGATGGAAGGCCATGTGTCCTGTCCCACGCTGGGATAAAGTTGGTTATAGATTATCTCAACAGTTTGAAATGAATTTTTAGAACTTAGAAAATGATGATATTCAGTTTGTTATTGTCAGGTTTTCCAAATGAAAGATGATTGTACTTCATTTCACATTAAAATAGTGATGATAACAGATGTACTCGATGTTTCCTTAATGCCGGATTTTCTAGCTGTGTGGGTCTCCATTCTCTGACTCTGCATATTTATACTTAGGATATTGCCACACTAGTTTTTCTCTAGGTTAAACACATCACAGAAGTTCACTTCCCCCAGGTTTTTAGAAAACACTCTGGTGCAGTGATTCACTGTGTTCCTTTGTCCCTAATGTACTATGATGGGAATTGAACAGAATAAATTATTTTTATAAGTTTACTAATTCATTAAGTTAGAACCTCAATGGATATTTTAAAACACAAACTTCTGGTTTTCTTTCTTCAGAGAATTGGGTGGATATTGTTCCTTCAATCTGTTTGTTCTCCACACTGCTTCACCATGCTCCCAGCCCTGCCTACTCTGCTCCTTCCTCAGCTTCCCTATTAGGTGCTGTGGGTGGGAGGCCTTGCAGCAGACTGAGCATTGGGGAGGGACTGGAGTTGGCATATTTGACTCCTGAGTGTCTCTGGGCAGAGTTGCCATGGGAAGAAGTGTGCCTCTCTCAAAACTTACAGTTCTTGTCAGGAGCCTCCCCAGTTAGTTACCCTCCTCCCTTACCTTCTTTGCGCTGTGACTTGTTCATCCTTGTTCATTGCCCTGACCTGCTCACACCTTTTTGGTCTCTTGTTTAACACTTCTCAAATGACCTGGTTTCAGTGTGCCATCTGTTTCCCATCAGGACCTTGACCAATATGCAGAAAAAACTAGATTAGTGAGTAGAACTACTTATTTGTGCTAGAAATCAGAAATTAATTTTACTTTGGTCTCTTCAATTCTGTTTCTACTTAATGTTCTTTTTTTATATTTGTTCCAGAAAGCAGAGTTAAATGAAAATCTCATTTCAATTAAAAAAAGCATTATCATATAACACAAGGTTATGAACAGTTTTTAGACACCTTGTTGGAACAGTCTCAGACTCTATGAAATATACCTTTAAGTTACACTTAAAAAAAAATCATGGTAATATACTTACACATCAGTTAGCAATAGATTTACCTGGGAGAAGAAAAGACTAAAATAACAGTGATAAATCAAGATAGAAATTATATCTCACTCACATAAAACTCAGAATTCTGATAGTCCAGGATAAATATGTCAGCTTTACTCTACAAAATCCCTAGGGACACAAACTTTTTATTGTATCTCCAGTGGGAAGGGAAAAAAAGAGGCAAAGAAAAAGGTAGAGCCATGATGCATGTCAGCTGTTTTTAACAAAGGTGACCTGAAGCTGCCTTGGCCAGTGTGGCTCAGTGGTTGGAGCACCATCCCCTAAACGAAAGATTGCAGGTTCAATTGTAGCTCAGGGCACATACATAGGTTGTGGTCCGATGCCCTGGTCAGGTGCCTATGGGAGGCAATCAATCAATGCTTCTCTCACATCCATGTTTCTCTCTTTCCCTCCCTTTTCTCTAAAAAGCATTAAAAATATAATGTCCTTGGGCGAGGATAAAAAAAATTAAAAAGCTGCCTCCTGACCCTTCCACTTTAGTGTTGTCCAAATGGCACATTTCATGATCTTAGTTGTAAATGAGGGGGCTAAGAAATACTGTAGAACCGGGGTTAGTGAATTGTTTCTATAAAGGGTGAGATAGGAAATATTTTAGGTTTTGTGAACCACATACAAAATCTGCATTACTCTTCTTTATACTCCCTCACACAACTTTGTTCCATTCCTTCCTCTTCTTTCATCATCTCTTCCCTTCTCTTCTGCCAACTCTTTAAAAATGTAAAAACATTCTTAGTTCATAGGTCAATCCAAAACTAGACTTGGTCTACATTTGGCTCAGGGACTATAGTTTGCCACCCTCTGCTACAGAAGAAAGGGAGACTGGTGAATAACTAGCAATCTCTGCATTAGTCAGGTAGGTGCACTGCTCTACAGATGGCTCCACAATTTACATTGTTTAATACAGCCAGAGTTTATTTTTTGGTCACATCACAGTCCAGTATGGACTGGTGGAGAATGTATGTGTGGAGGTACTACTCTGTCTTGCATAGTCATTTAAGGACTGCTTGCACCTACAATTCCTCTCTCCTCTGGGCTGCATGGGTCTTCTCCATTCAGCTGGCACAAGGGAGAGAGACAGAAGAGAGAGGAGGCATACCTACCCTTAACTGCTGACACATCATATTCATCCACAAGAATTGTCTTCTGTAAACCTTCTTCCACCTCCATATGTAAGGAGCCTGGATTCAAGACCCCTCTCAAAAAAGAGTTAGGTCAGGTGCCCTGGAACAGGAGATGAACACTGTTATCATACACACACACATACACACACACAAATAGTAGACAAGAGTCACTAATGAAAAGCCACCATTTCCAAATTCACACTTGCCTTATTTCTTAGTGACAATTTTTTACAATTCTTTTTTCTTTATAGAACAACTTTCATAGTTTTAGATAATATTATTGACTTTAGATACATTACTTAATGATACTGTTCCTTAGTTTACTTGTCTATAAAATGAGGAATGTATTACTACCTACTTTATATAGTCTATTTTTATTTTTTAATATTTTATTGTTATTATATTATAGTTGTCCGAATTTTTGCCCTTTTTCCCTCTTCCAACCAGCCCACCCCTCAATCCCACTGTCATTCTCCACCTTATTGTTCATGTCCACGGGTTGTTCATGCATGTTCCTTGACTAGCCCCTTCCCCTTCTTTCCACCTTTATCCCCCTTCCCCCACTTCTCTGGTCTCTGTTTGTCTATTCCATGTTTCCATGCCTCTGGTTCTATTTTGCTCATTAGTTAATTTTTTTTTTCATTTGGTTCCATTTATAGGTGAGCTCATATGGTATTTGTCTTTCACTTAGCATGATATTCTCCAGTTCTATCCATGCTGTTGCGAAGGGTAGGAGTTTCTTTCTTTTTGCTGTGTGTTATTCCATTGTGTAAATGTACCACAGTCTTTTTTTATCCCCTCACTTACTGATGGGCACTAAGGCTGTTTCCAGCACTTGGCTATTGTAAATAGAGCTGCTATGAACATTGGGATGCATAAGTTCTTTTGAATTAGTGTTTCAGTATTGTAAGGGTATAATCCTAGCAGTGAAATTGCTGGATCAAAAGGCAGTTCCATTTTTAGTTTTTTGAGAAAACTCCATACTGTTTTCCAAAGTGGTTGCACCAGTCTGCATTCCCACCAATAGTGCACTATGGTTCCCTTTTCCCCACATCCTCACCAGTACTTGTTGTTTGTTGATACATTAATGATGACTATTCTGATGGGTGCGAGGTGATATCTCTTGTGGTTTTAATTTGCATCTCTCTTTTTTTAAGAGTCAATATATATTATATTTTTAATTGAGATATAATTGACATATAACAAATAAATTTTTATTTTAGGAGGTGAAGGAGTTAAAACACAAAAAAGGTATAAGTCAAGGACACATAATTAGGATAATGAATTTTAAACCTCTTATCACTATGTAGTCATATAATAATTTTATTCATGCTGTGTGTCTTACTTTTTAATTTTCTTATATTTATAAATCATTTGTATTTGCTTTGTGTGATGTTGAGCATCTTTTCATAAGTCTATGGGTGATTTCCTTTATTTCCCTTGCCCTAGGAGAATATTGGCAAAAGTATTGCTATGTGGGATAGCTGAAATATTAAGGCCCTATGGGAGAACATTACAGATAGACTCATAAATCAATGGAATAGAGTAGAAAGTTCAATAGACAAACATACATTCAATTTATTTTTGAGAAGGGTGTCTACATTCATTGGGGAAAAAGATAGACTTTTCATGGTGATGGAAATACTGATAAAATATGAAGTAAAATAAATATTGATTCCTACTTCACACCAAATGCAAAAATTAGTTTGAGACAGATCATAGACCTGAAAGGAAAAAAAATTTTATTAAGCTTCTAAAAGAAAATATGCAGCTGAATTTGTTATCTGGCATAGGCAAAGAGTTCTTTGACAGCACAAAGAAATAACCATTAAAAGTGACAAATTAGATTTTACCAAAATTAGAAATTTCTACATATCAAAATTTTCTTAAGAAGGTAAAAAATCAAGCTACATACTGGGAGAAAATATTCATCATTTATATCTTATAAAAGACTTTAGTGTATATAATGAACTACAACAGAAAATAAAATATCCAACTAAAAATAGGGATTAAAGACTTGAACAAACATTTTGCAAAAGAATTGTAGAAATGGATAACAAATTTTCACTAACATGAAAAATGTGCTTAGCAACTTTAATAATTAGGGAAACACAAATTAAAACCATAAGGAGATGTACTTTGTAAAGGCAAAAAACTCAGATTTAAAAAGAAAAAGGAAGGCAGTGATCAAGTACACACCTCTGAAGCTGGAACTAGGTGGATATAAATCCAGGCTCCCAATTTCTTCATATTGTTTTCCCTGGGCAGGTCCTTTAATATCTTTGCCTCAACTTCCTTATTTCTCTTTTACAGTTGTTTTGGGAATTAAATGCAGAAATACTTTTATGTGCTTAGAATAGCACCAGGAATAGTGAGCAGTCATTAAGGGCTAGCATTTATATGTTTTTATTAAATTAACTTTAGGAAATATTTATTGATTCCCCAATAAGAAACATGAGGAATGATTACCTTTATTCTTACCATATGGCTTGATAAAAAGGGCTTTTATCTGGAGGTAGAAAGTCACACATTAGAATTTCTGTATCTTCTGACACTTTGTTTATGTGCCTTATAGAATAGCTGTTATTTTGGGGGCTGAGTAGAAATTTCAGTGCCTGTACTCTGTGAGCACAGCTGGAGGAGCTGGGATGGTAATGGTGGCAGTGGTACAGCAGACTTACGAGTTGAAATCATTGCTCATTGACAAAACCCTCTCCAATTATCTTTGCTGTTTAGGTTCACTTCTTTTTATCTCTTTTAACCTCAATTTCAGTGGGTTATCAAAAAAGATATGAGGCAAACTGGGCTGACTAATTTGTCATACAGAGCCAAAATTTTGTTACCTTTTTAAATGAAAAGCAAGTGGTATTTCCCTAGCTTTATTTGAGAATTGAAGATTATGGTAAAAGTATATATATAAGGCAGCATAGCATATTAGCTCAGTACATAAATTTTAGAGTGACAACAACTTAAGTTCAAACTCTGTTAAGTAACACATTTTAGCATTTCAGACTTCTCATTTATAAATGAAAATAATAATAATAGTATTAGTAAAAAATATATACATACCTTAGAATCAAATGATAAAATAGTTCTTGGAACATGGACAACCTTCCATAAATATTAGCTTTAGTATTATTTGTTAAATTATTTTTACTTTTAAAGTTAGATGTATGCATATTAACTATAAGATATTAATATTTTCAAGTAATTTTCTGATATATTGTTGAGTAAAATCTTCTTTCATTAGAATGAGAAGTTGTTATGTGGGATTTTAATAAGATTTAATATATTTCACTAGGGATGTAAGACAGTCTCCAAGGTAATGGCATTAAAATAGACATATAGATCAATGGAACAGAATAGAGAGCCCAGAAATAAAGCCATGCCTTTATGGTCAATTAGTATTTGACAAAGGAGGCAAAAGCATGCAATGGGGTAAAGATAGTCTATGTAATAAATGGTGTTGGGGAAATTGGACAGATAACAGCAAAAAAATGAAACTAGACTACCTCCTTACACCATACACAAGTATAAACTAAAAAATGGATTAAAGACAAATGTAATCCTTAAAACCATAAAAACACTAGAAGAAAACACAGGCAGTAAAACCTCTGACATTTCTTTTAACATTATTTTTTTTCTGATTTATCTCTCTGGGCAAAGGATATGAAAGAAAAAGTAAACAGATGGGACTGCATCAAAAAAAAAAAAAAGCTTTGACACAGCAAAGGAAACCATCAACAAAATGAAGACAACTCACTGAATGGGAGAACATATTTGCCAATGATACTTTTGATAATGGGTTAATATCCAAAATTTATAAAGAATTTATATAGATCAATACCAAAAAGGAACTAATAATTCAATTAAAAAATGGGCAAATAACCTGAATAGACACTTCTCCAAAGAGGATGTACCGATGGCCAATAAACATATGAAGAGATGTTTAACATCACTAATCATCAGAGAAATGTAAATTAAAACATGAGATATCACCTCACACATATCAGAACAGCTATCATCAATAAGTCAACAAACAAGTAGTGTTGACGATGATGTGGAGAAAGGAAACTCTTGTGCACTGTTGGTGGGAATGCAGACTAATGCAGCTTTTGTGGAAAGCAGTATGGAGTTTCCTCAAAAATTCAAAATGTAACTGTTAATGACCCAGTGATTCTACTTCTGGGAATATATCAGAAAAAATCCGAAAGAGTAATTTGAAAGAATATATGCGCTCCTATGTTTATTGCAACATTATTTACAATAGCCAAGATTTGGAAGTAGCCCACGTACCCATCAGTAGATGAGTGGATAACAAAACTGTGGTACATTTACACAGTGGAATACTATGCAGCCATAAAAAGAAGGAAATCTTACCTTTTGTCATAGCGTGGATAGACCTGGAGAGTGTTATGCTAAATGAAATAAGCCAGACAAAGACAAATACCATGTGATTTCACTTATATGTGGAATCTAATGAACAAAACAAACTAACAAACAAAACAGAAACAGAAAAATAGATACAGAGAACAGACTGACAGATATCAGGGGAGTGAGTTTTGGGGGGACTAGGTGAAAAAGTTGAAGAGATTAAGTAAAGGGAAAAAACTTGTAGATACAGATAACAGTATGGTGATTACTAGGGGGAAAGTGGGTTGTGGGGAGGTAGAAAAGGGTATAGAGGCCATAAATGGTGATGGAAGGAGACTTGAGTTTTTGAACACACAATCCAATATACAGAGTATATATAATAGAATTGTACACATAAAACCTATATAATTTTATTAATAATGTAACCCCAATAAATTCAACAAAAATTTAAAAATAAAAATGAATTATTTTAACAATCCTGTACATCTTAAAAAATGTTAAGAGTTTAATACTTTTTTATACAAACCCTGTTAGTTATGGGGAGGGAAATGAGGTTTCTTTTATAATTTCTGGCTCTTTATTAATTGGCTCTACTATTTAGAATGCTTTGGGGACAATTAAAATTATACATTGAACTAAAGGAGTCAATAACTTTTCAATAATAACAAAAGTTCTGACTAACTTTAAATCGATTTTGCATATTAGTATTAATAGCTATACTGTTATTCTATGGTTATTAATGATGATATAGCTATTATAATTACAGCTATTATAATAAATGAGGAAATTATTTTACTGGTTAAATATAACATTATCATCTCCACAAAATGGTAATTTTTTTGCTCCTTAAAAATATTAGCATATCCATACTGTGTGTTTATGTTAGCTAAGAAAAGAATACCTTCTCAACAGATTATACTTCCTTTAGTGAAGCAGGAAATATTAATACTTTCAAGTGAAAATATAATCAACTATTTTAAATACACTTAAAAGTATTTGAGAGATGTGAAGTCAGGATTTTAAAAGAAATGTTTTACAAATCTGTAATTACATAAGGTAATCTCATTATTCTACTTAACTTCTCCTCCTGTGGAACAATATCCATCTATCAGAAATTGTTAATTCATAGTCATAATTTTAATTATTTTATTATACCTTTAGTTCATTTACTAATGTTTTTCTGTGTGAAAGGTCATAGCCACTCTGCCCTTTACAGTCAGAGACGGTTCCACTGTGTTTGAGGGATTTAGGTTTCAGCCATGGAGACATTGCTCCTCGGACTAATGGAACTTTCATAAAGCCAGCACAGTCCCTACCATTTGTTCTTAGGGGTGATTTTATAATCAAGTTTTAATGATAGAAATGTCTATGGTTGGTACATTCAAGGACATCTTTCCCAGCTCTGTGAGTAAAGATATGATCACCTCATATAAAATAGGAAGGGGAGATGAGGAACATGAACCTGAACTGTGCATCTGGGAGCAGTTCAAGGCGCAGTGCTTTGTAAAATACGGTAGTAAAACCTGACTCTCCTGAAGCTTTATTGTCTGGCGGGTTAGTAATGGCCTGGTTTATTTGTGCACATAGGCCATTCACCTCCACTCTGTGCCCCTACATCTGCCCTGGCTAAAGAGCTTTCCATCCCTGAAAACTGACTTTGAATCCTACTATCCCTTGTCTATGATAAGTATGTTTCCAAATCCTGCTGACAAATAAAACGCCTGCTTGCTTAGTCAGTGTAAGAACTTCAAAGTTGCTGACATTTTGAATCATTCTATTTTGAAGAATATAGGTAATGTATTTCCAGGTTGTTGCCTCATCCACACAAAAATGAGAATATACCCTGTACTTTAATTTTACCTGTCACTTTTTTATGACTTACAAAGGTCAGTATCAGAAAATGTTAATGCCTTATAAAATATTTTCCCTGTGCAGTTGTGACAAAGAAAAATATCTATTTCAAGGATTTTATAAAATGTTCTCAGGTGAACAGTAGTCAAATGAGACTTGTTAAACAGGCCATGAGTTCCAGGTTCTAGTTCTTTACTGTTCAAAGTGTGATCCTTGGAACAGCACCTTTGACATCTTTTCAGAGCCCATTAAAAATGTAGGGTCTCAGGCACATTAGAATCTGTCTTGTGGCAAGGCGCCAGGAGGTTTTTGTGTACACTTAAGTTTTAAATGCACTATTCTAGCTGACTGACTCACGGAAGGTGGTTCTGGATATGTCACTTCCCTTGCAAGATTTTACAGCATAATACAATAAAATTCATGTTCTCATCCTGGCAATGCTCTGGAAAGTCATAAGCACTTCATGTATGTTTGTTGAATGAATAAACAAAAGACCCTAGTTGTTCTTTAACAACAACTGTTGGTCTCCTAAATTGTTTTGCGTTATTTTGGGGGTGAGAATTATATGAAATCCCATACAAGATCCTAAAGTCTTTCTCATTCTCTTTCTCTCTTTTTGTTTCATTTTTGTTCCAGATTCCTGACAAGAATACCATTTCTTTTTTGTATCTTGTTTATATTTTCAAGGTGCATGCTTTTTGAAAAGCTGTTTCTTTAAATAAAAATAGGCTGAATTGGTTTTTGTTTTTTTGTTTTTTGGTAGTCCATTAGGGGATCCTGCCTCACCATGGTCCCCTACATGGTGCAAGGGAGTAGCAGCTCTGGGAGTCTGTGGGATAGCATCTGCCCTGGTCCAGCTGTACAGCTCTGGGGCTGAGCTAGAATCAAGGAGGATAACCAGGAACCCTGAGTCCTATATGTGGAGCTGCAGTAATGGGTGGGAGTAGCCATGGGAAACTTATTAATCCATTAGAGTGGAACTCGGGGAACATGCACCAAGTCTATGTTCTTATTTACAGCAAAATTTGATTAAAGACTTTTTGGGAATAACCAAACCTGAAAATGTTAATGCCTAAATATTATAAAAATTTTAAGATTGGTTCTATAAATTGATATGCATGGGTCTAGACTGCATTTTGTTTTTGGAATTCACCTTAGGTAGCAATCATGTTTTTTTTCCTTGTCTGGAATCTGCCAGTGCAATGACAACCCTACTTTTAGCAAGTAGGGTCACTAGTTTCCAGCGCCCCTGGAGAAGTCAATTCAGGGAAGATTACAAATGATAAATATGTAGATTGCCCCTCTTATGGAACATAATGAAGATATCTATATTTTTGCAATTATGCAACCAATAGTTTGAATATGTTAATCCAATAGTTAATATTATGTCATTTCGTTCATGATGAAATGACAAGCTTCCAGTACCAGTTAAGATGTATCAATTCAGATATTATTACTTCTCACAAATTGATTAGTAAAGATGTATCAGATGCTGTATTAGCTTCTTAGTGCAACCATAACAAATTACCACAAACCTAGTGCCTTAAAACAAAACAAACTTATTTCTGATGGTTCTATAGTCAGATGTCTGGCATAGGTCCCACCAGGGTAAAATTTAGGTGTTAGCAGGGCTGCGTTCCTTTCTGTAGACTCTGGACAGCCTGACATTCCTTGTCTCCTGGCCCCTTTATTCTTTTTCAAAACCAACAAGAGTAGGTAGAGTCTTTTTACAGCATATCATTCTGATCTCTTCCTATGGCCCTTTCATCCACTTTTAGGTGACCTTTGTGATTACATTGGGCCAAGTTAAATAATGCAGAGTAATCTTGTTTCAAGATCAGCTAATGATCAACTTTAATTCCATCTGTAATTTAATTTTTCTTTTCTATGTAACCTAACATTCCCGGGATCCCCGGGGTTCCAGGGATTAGGACATGGACATCTTCAGGAGGTCTATAATAAATAGATAAGAAGAAATGATCTCAAAGTCTTAGCAAATTTTCAGGTATTTTAGGTTATTCCCTTCTGTTTCGTAAAAAATTGAACTTTATCATTTGCATCCTTTTCAACTCATAGTCAACCTGGTGATTTGCCAGATGAAAGGACTGTGTCACATCTCTTTCTGTAGGTTTGATTTTCAGGTCTCCAAAATAAAAAAAATTCAGAAATAATGCATTATGTTTCCTTTTGTATAAACCTAAGATGTTTATGGAAACTATATGTTTGCTATACATGCTCTAGGATGAAGTTAGGTTGAGGAGGTGGGTAGGAAAAAGTAGACTTTCATTTTATTTAGCATGATTTAGGGCAACTGCCAGCCTAGTACACTCTGATACTTTTCTACTTTTGGTCACAGGACTTCAGGGAATCTTATATTTTCAGTTGTGCCTATTTTAAATTCAGGAAGGAGATAGAGAAATACTTTGTCTTTCAGTTTGTTCATGCAGTGTTTCTTAGCAATTCCCCCTTCTAATTATTTTCAAGTTTCACTCTAGGACACGTCACTCTTTTTCTTTTCTCATTTCCCAATTAAATGACAATGAGGGAGATACATTTTAAGTTGTGCTTTGGAACAAAGCGGAGAACAGCCTCTTCCTGATAGAGAGAGCACTACTTAAGAAAAGTGGGCCACATTTTGCAGAAATTGTGTGGTGTGTGTGGAAAGAGGACAGAGGGGAAGAAGGGCTAAGTGCTGGGAAGTGGGTGCTCTTTGGGAAACAGCATGAACAATTTATTCCTTTTGTTCATAGGTAGAAATGAAATCCTGTTCAGGAGAATGGACCTCTAGGGTATTATGCTAAGTGAAATAAGTCATTCAGAAAAAGACAAATACCATATGATTTCACCCATATGTGGAATTTAAAGAACAAAATAAACAAACAAACAAAATAGAAACAGACTCATAGACACAGAGAACAAAATGATGGTTGACAGAGAGAAGGGGAATGAGGACTGGGTGAAAAAGGTGAAGGGATTAAGAAGTACAAATTGGTAGTTACAAAACTGGTAGCCATGGGGCTATAGAATATAGCATAGGCGATGTAGTCAATCATATTGTAATACTATGTATGGTGCCAGGTGGGTACTGAAAATATTGGGGGGAGGATCACTTGTAAAGTGTATAATTATCCAACCACTATGCTGTTTACTTCTGAAACTAACACAAAATAATATCAAATATAAACTATAATAAAAAATAAAGATGTAAAACATCGCAGGTTCGATTCCCAGTCAGGGCACATGCCTGGGTTGCAGGCCACGGACCCCAGCAACCGCACATTGATGTTTCTCTCTCTCTTTCTCCCTCCCTTCCCTCTCTAAAAATAAATAAATAAAATCTTTAAAAAATTTCTCTAAAAAAATAAAATAAAATAAAGATGTAAAGCTGGGTTAAAAAAAGAAAATCTGTCATGGTGATCTCAAAGGTCACAGACATGTGATGGAAGAGGTAAAAGTAGATTTTATGCAACACAAAAACATGGTTCTTGTTCACTCTGTTAATGTGGTCATAGAGCTGCAGCTTGTCTCTGCTTTTCCTGTACAGGAAGCATGCCCCCAGCGGGCGAGGAATAGGAGAAAGTGTGAAGATTTCTCTATTTATTCCTATGAGCAAGAAATAAATTCAAGCTTCAGAACACTTCAAAAGCACACCAGTAAAGTGTTCCAGGATTTGAGGAATTGTTGTTCTAATATTGATGATAACATTTCCATGCTTTAGCTTTATGGAAAATTTGAAAGAATTTCAATGTTGGAAAAATGTTCTAACTCTTTCTAAGAATTGATATTCAGAGTGTAGCTGGATAGGCATATCATACCTGCATGCCAAAAGATGAAATCATTTTTAAAATCAGGTTTTGTGTTTTGCAGAAATTTTTCAGTATTAATTGTATCTACTTTGAGTTAGTAGCCTTGAGGAAAGAAGACTTTGGATTTAAGGAGACCTCCAATCTTGTGTCTAAAATAACAAAACTTCATGCAACTTAACACTTCACAGCAAAATTAATACAGAGTTAAAGGCAAAGCACTGTAACTTACAGAAACAGCAGTGGTGAAACATTATTTGGCAAGTTATTTAAGTGTTGTTAATGCCAATATCAAAGGGTGAGAAAACTTAATAGGCATGGGAAGAGAAGAGCAATTAAAGGTGTCAAAAGATCTACAAAAATGACTAACATCCAAGAAATTAAAATAGATCTAGAAACCAGGTGGCAGAAGATGGGAAAGATGACAGCTAGGAGTAGTAACCTTCACGTGGCTGTGAGGGACTGGGCCTGGGCTGGCCTGGAGGCAAACAAAGGGAAAAGGCCAGTAATGGAGGAGTGAGCTGAGCTGCCCTTAGGCCTCAGACCGCGGTCCCCCAGCCCAGAGCCCTCCACTATACTGTGCTCCAGACAGGCAGCTCAGGAGAAAGAGCCAATAGGTAAATCTGTGGAACTGAGTGTTCCTTAATAAAATTCAAACCTTTGTGTGGAGGCAGGATTCTAATACACACTCCCAAGTCTTTGTCCCCTGTTGCCCTGCATAATCCCTGGGATTGTAACAAGGATGAAGTTTGCTGTTGTGCTTAAGTTTTGTTATATGGCATCGAGTCCTTTATATCAGAGAAAGGGGAAGTCAGAGTTTGGAAACAGGAGAAGGATCCCACGTGAGGGAGATTTTTCTGTTGTTGACCTTTAAGATGAAGAAAACCACAGGGTCAGGACTGAGAATGGTCTAAGGTGTCCCTTGCTGACAGCCAGCAGAACAGGCGACCCTCAGGTTCACAGGCACAGGAACTACATCCTGCCACAGTCTGGATGCACCTGAAAGAGGCCTCAAAACCCCATACGAGCTCAGATTCTGCTAAATCATAACTTTGGTCTTGTGAGACCCTGTGAGTTAATAAATAAACATTGTTTTAAGCTGCTATATTTATAGTAGTTTGTTGTATAGCTACAGAAAATACACCCTCTAAGCTAATTTTATTAAGAAATTTTCATTAATGGCCCTGGCTGGCATAGCTCAGTGGATTGAGCACGGGCTGTGAACCAAAGCATTGCAGGTTCGATTCCCAGTCAGGGCACATGCCCAGGTTGCAGGCCATGGCCCCCAGCAACCGCACATTGATGTTTCTCTCTCTCTCTTTCTTTCTCCCTCCCTTCCCTCTCTAAAAAAAAGAAAAAAAAAGAAATTTTCATTAATGGAATTCATGAAACTCTTTTTCTTTCCTAAGTATTACTGTGCTATGACTATACAAAATATTTTAAATACAAATTGTATATTTTAATTGTGCAATCACCAGGAGATACACTACTAAAAATAGAAAATTCCTTGAAATGATATAGACATCTCTATATTTTAAATAAGTTTACCTTGAGAAAGATGCTGTCCAGTTCATCCTGCCCTTCTTACAACTATAGATATAGTCACCATAGATAAAAGATAGGAAGTACAGTTGTATGTCAATTCAACCTTAAGACTTGGGCGACAGAAGGAACACCTGTTAAGCTGTTGCTAGTTACACTTGATCAAATGGATGTTGTCCAAAGACCACTGCTGAGTGAATCAGGGTTTTGTCCATTTACAAGTACCTGAGACTGAGGTGCCCTGTGATGCAGGTTAGTGAGGGCTTCACTGTAAAAGGAGAACTTTGATATCTCTGGGAAATGCTCACTCCATGGGAAATTAGCTGATGGCTTACCTTGAACAAATTAGTTCTAGGAGAGTGTATGATATAGCTGTCTGGGTTTCGTCCCATACTGTTCACACTGCTCATCAGAAGTTTCACCCTGCATGTATGGCATAGACTCAGTAACTCTAGTGAGTGAAACTGTGTGGATAAATAACCCTTCTGGGTCTTTAAAGTTAATCATGGGATTGTTTTCTTCTAAACCCGTGTTCACAGCAGATTTGGCTCATTTCTTCTTTCTACTTTTCTAGGGTGGAAAGACGGAAAAAGTACTTGCAGTTTCCACTAGTAGACAGGCATGATAATAATCTAAGAACATGAAACTGAAGCCAAAGCCTTTGCCAGACTAAAAGAAACAATTTGCTTCCGAAAATCATTCCAGACTTACTGGCTGTTGCAGTGGCAGCTCTTGTTATTGTATTTCTCAGTCCCATCTTTCTGTTTTTCTTATGGCAAATGTCAAATTGTTGACTTTCCATCATGTAATGTCAAAAAGAATGATCATTAAGCAACCTTTTGAAAAACAAACATCTTCACTTGGTTTTGAAAGATTTGGAATAAAAGACTTTCTGTAAATGACTTCCCCATATTTCAGTGGAGTGAGCATGTAAAAGTATATGTTATTCTGAAAGCACTAGATGACTTGTAAACTGATTGCACTGCATTTATGTCAAAATTATATAAAATGAAAGCATTTGAAAAGCAAGAAAAATATTTTATGCATGACTGAGGATTGCAACAGAGACTACAAAAGGGGCATAGCAGGCATCATTCTGCCACTCAGGGCTCAGAACCTCACCCAAGTACATTATAGTCAAATGTCAGATAACATCCCAGTGCTTGTGTATTTTCTTTCATGAGAAATTTACATGTATCATTGACAAGCTGGGAAGCAAGAGTTCTGTAGGTCTGTTGCCCACCATGCTCCCATCGCCCACACTATGAGAATAGAGGAAGTATATCCCAGAGCTTTTCCTAACTCTTTTCCACTTAACACTCATATCATTGCTCTCATCCAGCTAATTATGCTAATCTTACCTTTCGCCCTGTTATGAAAGGCAGAAAATTCTGACCTGGCTCCTGAGATGGCTTTGTAAATTTTGTTGTATTTTTGCCTTCAATAATCCAAAAAGCAAGTAAAATATTGATGGAGAATTCCATTCACTGAATTTTTGTTTATTAGTGACACTTGAAGTAAGAGTCTACTAGATGAAGAGGGCATAAGAGAGTATTCTCTGGGAAGGATGGACAGAAAGTAGGAGCTGGAGAGAGGGAGAGAATGATGAGAAATGAGGCAGGATTTATACTAGGGGCCAAAGAGGCACGATCTGGTAGGCCACTTAAAATTATTGTCTTTATCTGGATAACAATGGAAGTACCACGAAGGCTTTAAGTCTGGTGGTATTCTCCCTGACTGGGGAGATATAAACTTGTAAACTGATTGCACTGCCTTTGTGTCAAAATTATATAAAATGAAAGCATTTGAAAAGCAAGAAAAATATTGTATGCATGACTGAGAAATGGAGGAAACAGAGAAAATGGCAAGGTTATAGCAGTATTTAGGAATTCATATGAACAAGATTGGTAACAGATTGACTAAGGCCAATTACAGGAAGGGAGATGTTATAAAAGATTCCTGGGTTTTGAAATGGTTATATTCCTTGGAACCTTGAACCTTGGAAAATAACCTTAAAAATTTTGCTTTGCTATTTTTTAAAAATATCGATGCATGAAAGAAGTATCAATGTGTTGCCTGTCATATGCACCCTAAATGGGGAGGGAACCTGCAACCAAGGCATGTGCCCTGATAGGAATAGAACCAGCGACCTTTCGATTTGTGGGATGATTGCCCAAACAACAGCCACAGCAGTATGAGTAATTTGCATTGGTTTGGAGATAGGGCTCACCTTCCATTTTGGATGTAGTAAATTTAGGATTCATTTTAAACAACCAAGTGATATCCAGGAGACATCAAATATCTGATGTCTCTATCACCACGTGGAAAAAAAATAGGTAGAATGCTAAAAATAAAATTTCATAGCATTAAGGCAAAAAAAATCAGAATTTTGATATCTCCAACTTAATTCTCAAGACACCCTTTTCAAATTCTGTAATTCTGTTCTTTAATCAAACAAATTGTGGTAATATTTTAATTTCTTTTTTTTAAATTTTATTTATTTATTTTTAGAGAGGGAAGGGAGGGAGAGAGAGAGAGAGAGAGAGAGAGAAACATCAGTGTGTGGTTGCTGGGGGACATGGCCTGCAACCTAGGCACGTGCCCTGAGTGGGAACCGAACCTGCGATGCCTGGTTCGCAGCCCGCGCTCAATCCACTGAGCTACACCAGTAATTTCTATGACCTCTTAGAGAAAAAAACAGATGGTGATAGAGGGTGGAGCTAGTTCAGAAAGAGTTCTGTGGGTTAGGATGTCAAATAGGAAGTTAGGTAGATGATGGAGTCCTTTTGACTTATCAGAGATTGCTGAGGGAAATGAATAATATGAAGCAGGTGAGCTTGTTTGATCCAAAACGTGGAACTCTAACAAGCAACAGAGGGAAAATACAGAGCAAGAGGTATTAATAGCTTTGGGAAAACATTGTTTTCACAACTCCCTTTGGAAACGTCTTATGGTCCCTCATAATGTCAGTGCTTGAGAACATATTTTAACATATTCTTAAAATGAAATAAGATGATTTCCTAAAAGATTATCCTATAGATTAGGAAAAAAGAAACTAAATCCAAATTTAGTATTTGTCTATATATCTTCATCTAAGTGTTAATTCTCTAGTAGTATAATCACATGATCCAGATTTCTCTAATGAAGATTGATCTTTCTATGAAAGTCCTGAGTGATTTATACATTTGAATGCTTTCCTTTGTAGTCATAATCCACTTTTAAGAATTTATAAATCAGGTTAAATAATGTTTCCTTTACATTTTAAGTCACATTATCAATTGTAACAGAGGAAAATTAGAAAAAGAGTTTGGTAAATATGATATATTTTATTGGAAATTTATTTATCTATATATTATCAAATCAGGGAATGAAGGAGGAAGCCCATTAAAAATAATATTATTTAGCTTATTTTTAAGCTAAATAATATTAACAAAAATGTAGAAGAATTGTACAAATTATTTTAACTATACTAGGCATTCTGTGGATCAAATATCTTACAGAGAATATAAAATAAAACTTTAAAGGTAAAGTAGATGTTTGTCTTCAGGGACATCTCAGTACATTTTTACTGCCCTACACAAGAGAGTGAGTGGCCTCTCTAGGAATATTTGAGAGTCACCATTTGTGGATAAGGGTTTCTCTGGGATGGGGTAACTCACTCTCCAAAAAATAACTTTCTTTCACAGGTATGGAGGCTCTTGTCTTTCTCTGAGGCCTTGGAGAATCTTTTCTATTTGCACAGATAAAAATGATAACTGGTAGAATTATTAATAATTAGTAAACCTAGAAGTAGAATATTCTGTCTGGTGTGGCCAAGTTTCAGTAGCAAGAGAATTATACTTTTCCAGGACTGAATGATTTACATGTGGGCACAATTGTTTTGAGTAAAAGTGAGCGCCGTTTCAAAGCTTATAGAAAGGTAAAGGAAGAGCTAGAAGAGTTTTTTTCCTCTTTTTCTCTTTTGGAATTTGTCTTTCTTGTCTTCAGCTTTCTTTTTTCTCCTCCCTCTAATTTTCTTTCTCTGACTTTACTTTGGTATTATCTTTTTTTGTCATTTGCTCTTTTCAAGAATCTTATTGTTCTTAGGATTCTTTTCTTTCAAATTTTCTTTTCTTGTCTCCTTTCAACTGAAACTACAACCTGTTCTTTTAACCTAGTGGCTTCCCAGGTGAAAAATGTGTATGACTAATTGGCTAAATATAGGAACTTTTGCTGAGCTGATACCATTCTTCAAAGGATTCTCAGTGGTATTCTCTCAGCCACTTTCTTTTCTATTTAACTTTTTTTTTGTTTTTCCTAATAGAAAATGCCATGCAAGTCTTATTCTGGTATAATGGTTAGTTACACAAAAAGAGGCATAAAACTTTCCCTTGAGAAACATTTAGGATACCTTAGTTGGAAGAATTTCCTTTTTAATTCTTCAAATAGGTGTCTCATTTTACAGTGCACATTTGCTGAAAGTAAAGCAGGTCCCTCTACTGGACTGCACAGGTGGAAATTAGTTCAATGGATGAGAATTTGGACTCTACAGTCAGAAATTCTTCAGTCTGAATCATGCTTTTATAGTTCACATGTCATATGTTTTGAGACAAAACAAAATGGAGATAATAATAAGGTCCTCTAGGATTGTTGAATGATTAATACTATGTGTCAAGCACGTTGACAGGGTCCTGAATTTGAGCTAAAATTTAGGCTACATTGAGTGCTCCTTGGTGTAATGGAAGTATTATCTTTACTATGCCATCTAGAAGAAAATGTAGACAGTGAGATCTTGGGCATTTCTCCTAGCAATATTTTTTCTGATATATCCTTTTGAGCAAGGGAAACAAAAGAAAAAGTAAACAGATGGGAGTACATCAAACTAAAAAGTTTTAGCATAGTAAATGAAACCATCAACAAAATGAAGACAGCACACTGAATGGGAGGTCCTATTTGCCAATGATACATCTGATAAGAGGTTGATATCAAAAATTTATAAAGAAGTTATATGACTCAACACCAAAGAAATAAACAATCCAATTAAAAAATGGGCAAAGGACCTGAATAGACTCTTCTCCAAAGAGGACATACAGATGGCCAATAGACATATGAAAATATGCTCAATATCACTAATCATCAGAGGAATGCAAATTAAAACTATAATGAGATGTCACCTTATGCCTGTCAGAATGGCCATCATCAACAAATCAACAAAAAGCCAGTGTTGGCAAAGATGTGGAGAAAGGGGTCACTCATCTGTTGGTAGGAATGCAGATTGGTGCAACCACTGTGGAAAACAGTGTGGAGCTTCCTCAAAAACTGAAAAATAGAAATGCCTTATGACTCTACAATTTCACTTCTAGGAATATATCCAAAGAAACCTGAAACACTAATTCATTTGTTTAAATATATTTTATTGACTATGCTATTACAGTTGTCCCATTTTCTTTCTTTATTCCCCTCCTCCCTGCACTCCCTCTCCCATCATCATTTCCCCACCTTAGTTTATGTCCATGGTTCTTACATTTAAGTTCTTTGGCTTCTCCATTTCCCATGCTATTCTTAACCTGCCCCTGTCTGTTTTTTACCTACCATTTATGCTTTTTATTCCCTGTGCCTTTTCCACCAAACCCTTATTATATGAAATATTAAAGGGACTTATCTAAGAAAAAGAAGATCAAAAATACAAACAGTAAAATGATAACAAACTCACAACTATCAATCAATAACTGAAACACTAATTTGAAAGAATATATGCACCCCTATGTTCATTGCAGTGCTATTTACAATAACTAAGATTTGGAAGCAGCCCAAGTGCCCATCAGTAGATTTGTGGATGAAAAAGCTGTGGTACATTTACACAATGAAATACTGCTCAGCCATAAAAAAAGAAGGAAATCTTACCCTTTGTGACAGCGTGGATGAACTCGGAGACTTATGCAAAGTGAAATAAGCTAGTCAGACAAAGACAAATACCATATGATTTCACTATATGTGGAATCTAATGAACAAAATAAATGAACAAATAAGACAGCCATCAGAGGGTTGGATTTTGGGTGGCTAGGTGAAAAAGGCACAGAGATTAAGCAAAAAACAAAATCCAGACACTGAGAGTATGGTGACTGAGAGAGGGAAAGGAGTGTGAGGGGATGTGGAAGAGGGTAAACGGAGGATAAGTGGTTATGGGAGATGACTTTGGGTGGTGAACACATGACGCAATATACAGATAATGTATTATGGAATTTTATGTTCAAAACCTGTATAATTTTATTAATCAATATTATCACAGTCAATTCAAAACGTGTTTTTTAGAAAAACATTATGCCAACTCTTAAAAAAAGAATGAATGAGTTCTAGGTCTGAGTGAACATGCTCTTGTCATGTTCACTCAAGAAATTTTTTTTCTTAAATTGAATATAGAAAGAAACAATAAGCAGAGTTTAGGAATTTCAAAATGTTTCTTAGAGAAAATTTTATAATCACAGTTTTTAGAAATGAAAGAAGGAAAAGGATACATTAAGTCAGTCCAAAATTGGACTGTGCTCAAAGGTAAGCCAAATATTCAAGAAATATTTCTGCCCTCTGAGAAATATTTTTCCAAAATATTAAATCTATTTGATTACTATTTTGATTGCAAAGCATAATGTTTAATATATGTCATGTAAAAATGAGTGGCTATATTTTATAAGGAAAAGCAACTCATTCTATTTGTCATATGTATTTGTTATGTATATACATATATATAGATACATATACATACATATACTTTTTAATATAGAATTATTTACCAAAAATCTTTTTTGGTGATTCTGGGATGTGAAAGGAAGAACTTTTCCTTTTCTTCTTCTTCTTCATCTTCTCCACCCCCACAAAAAATATTTCCTGAGCACTAGGTGTATGCAAACAGATTTGACTGTGATGGCTGTTATATGTAATTGATGAAACTATATTAAGCTCACCCCTGCATTAAATTATGACTCCAAAATTATGTTCTCTAGTGGCCATGCCCTAAAGGTACACACTTGTCTCCCAAGAAGGACCTGTTAAACCATTTGGTCAAAGTCATCAGTAAATGCAACAATGTGTTATCATTCATTCATTCACTTACTAAATTTACTATGTAGCTATAATTTTTCATCTGTTTTGCCAGGTTTTATATATATGTATACATAAATGTTCTACCTAAAACTGTCAGCTCTTCATTTCTCATTGCAGAGAGAGGTTGGATGTGTTGATATTTTGTTACTTGTGTATATGTATATATGTGCATGCATGTGTGTAGATGTGCACAATGGTGAGGAAATGACCTGTTAATAAATCAATGTTGTATGTACATGGGTCTTAAAGTAATTTAGGAGATATATGTGTGTATGATATAAGATAAATATTACACATACTTATAAATAAACCTTTAAATATGTTATATAAATTTATAAATTTATATGTAAGTATATAAGATATAAGTAAGTACATTTATTTGCATATATTTCAGAGCTTTAAGTGGGTGCCAGTTGAAAAGATGTACAGTGTGCTAATATCCTGTAGCCAAGGTTGTGGGCTTCTCAGGTGGTTTGGCAAACAAGAGGTTAATAGATGGGGAGGAGCAGACAAAATAAATAAAGTCAGTTAATTGCAGGAAGCAGTTGCACAGCAACTGCAGCCAGGGAAACAGTTGGAAAGTACTAGCCAATCAAACAGAGGGATGCATTAACCAGGAAGTGCTTGCTTCCTCCCTGCCCACCCCAGCTTTGTTTTTTTCTGCTTTCTCCCTATAGTTTCTCTCTGAAGGTCCCTCTCTTTCTCCCAGTCTCTGTGGCTCTTTTCTTACTCTGTCTTCTTCTTAGTCACTCTTCCTTGGTCTCTGCCTTTTTGCATTTTTTTCTCTACAGGCTTGCTAAGACACACAACACACTATGGTTTGTAGAAGCAGTGGGGAACACTTAATCATTCTATCCTCTTCAGTTCTTTGCCCGTTGCCTGGAATCAATGTTCATGTTGCCTGGAATCAATGTTCACGCAAGGTAAAATCAGGCTGTACACTTCCTTGCCCACGCATTACCTCTCAGGTAAGCACAGGGCCTGTCTTGAATGTGACATCATGATGCACAGAGCTATTTTGTATCAACACAAACTCCAACATATCTATCAACATAACTTGCTTTGTGAAGGAAAATGATATAGACACCATATATTGTACCAGAAAGTGACTAGGACCACCATGTATGTATCTTTCCTTTATCCTACATAATGAATTTTATATCAGCTACCCTTTGAAAAAAGACATTTGATACCAGAAATCTGATTTGATTTTTAATTTTCATAGAAGAGGTGTGTTGGCCTACAGCCTAGAAGACTCCCATTATTACCATTATTGTTGTTATTATTATTATTATTATTATTATTATTATTTTGTTCTCAAAACTGGGACTGGCATGGGATTTTCCAGTATTAATTATTAACTCCAGGCTCTTTTGGCAAAATGCCTTGAAAGGGATGGCCTGTTCTTAATGACCCTTATGTGTTACTTTATTCCAGTGATCATTAAACTTGCAAAATTGTCTCACCTGCTTCTTTAGGACATTAAATGAAGATAACCAGAATAATAAACTTGCATATTAACATAAAGGAAATATTAATCTACTAGACACATAAAGAAAATGATGTAAAATTCTTCCTGGATCCCAGGGCAAATGCGTATTTTAAGAACATTTTTAATGTTTTCCATCCATGATTCAATAAGAGTCCTGAGATGTGCAGAGCTCTATTACACTCAGTCATTTACAAAACATGTAAGCACAGAAGACAAAGAACCTTTTAGCAGTCTGTTACACGTCATAGCACTACACAAACATTCCCTAGTGAAACAACCCATCATTAGCTAGGAAAGCAGGCTGTTCATCCTTTTAGATATGGAGACGCAGAGGTAGTGATATTTTGCAGCCCTTTTAAGCCTCTGGGAAAGCATTAATTGAAATGGGGTTTGGATTCAACCCCTCTTGTTTTTCTTAGAGAGTTCAGGATTTCACAGACAAGGAACATTCCTAGAGAACACCATACCCTGTTGTGAAAGTGTATATTTAGATATGCTGACACCTGTATGATGTCTCCATGTGGCCTACACCAACAGGGAGTAAAAACTCTATCAACAGTTTTAATTCTGAAAGACCAGGGTCAGCCATTTCTTACCATTCCCAATGCACACACACAGAACACACTTACACATAGAAATACATATACAGGACACACACAGGGACATGAACACACACAGACATATAAACATGGTGTCCCTCTAAAAACATTTTATTAATTTTTAGTTATCAGAATATACTTTGTGAGCAAAGAAAGCTAAGTTAATACCAGAGAAAAAAATGAACGGAAATAAATGATGAATTAGGGCAAAAAAGGCACTGTTAAAGAAGCAATGAAATGTGGTAGAAAGTTCTGTTTTATGACACAGCCACATTACCAAGTTTTGAAGTGAATGATTGGAATGCTTGGGGGAAAGCCAAAACCACCAAATAGATATGATACATCCTTCACCCAGCAGACTAAAACTTCTTGTTTATTAGCAGTTGGTCTGGCACACTTACATCCATGTTCAGTCCACTTGCTAAAAATGCTCATATTTTTCATTGGAAAAACTGAATTATGTTTCTCAAAGGCTTGCATCTTTTTGATGATTTTGTTAATTGTTGTCATTCTTAGGGATGTATGAAATCACATATGCCAGGATAATGTGGTGTATACAGTGGGCTGGAGAGCTTGTGAGTGTATGCTGCAAGGAACTATTTAATCAGACCTGGGGGGTGGGCAGGAAGATCTTACGTTGTAATTAAAAAATCCTTGGGAGTTTTGTAAATTCTAGAGGGGTGAATATCATGTGCTAAATTTTGGATGTGAGCTATAGCATTTATTTTTCAACAGTAGTCAATAAATGCCAGTTAATGTTATAGTTGTCATTATTGTTAATACAGGGAGTGGGAAGTTATCTCTGGGAGAAAACCTCCACTGGGTACCTACTTTGCTAAGTATTATAACCAGGCAGTGAAGATGGTTTGTCTTATTAATGTCATTTTATATAAAACAGGTAATATAGTTTGGTCAAGATCACCCTGTTAATAAGTTATTATACTGTTCTTATTACTCTATACTGCTCAGTATTGAATAGCTTAGAAGTTAGGAAATTATTGAGAATTAATTAGTGCAGGATTGTGTGGGTTGTATGTCCATGCTTTCCATGTGTGATTGCAATTTAATTATAAATCAAGAGTAAAATGACAATGAAGGCAGTCTTGAGAGGGAAGTTCATAGTGACACAGGCATATCTAAAAAAGATAGAAATATTTTAAACAAACAACCTAACCCTACGTCTACAAGAACTAGAGGAACAACAACAAAGATAACACAGAACAAGTAGAAGGAAAGAAATAACCAAGATCAGAGCAGAATTAAATGACATAGAGACTAAAAGCACAATTCTAAGGATCAATGAATCCAGGAACTGGTTCTTTGAAAAGATAAACAAAATCGACAAGCCTTTAAGCAGACACATCAAGAAAAAAAGAGAGAAGACCCAAATAAACATAATCAGAAATGAAAGAGGAGAGATTACAACTGACACCACAGAAATACAAAGAATTGTAAGAAATTACTATGAAGAACTGTATGCCAAGAAATTTGAAAACCTAGATAAAATGGACAAATTTCTAGAAAAATATAATCTTCCAAAACTCAATGAAAAAGAAGCAGAAAGCCTGAACAGACCAATAACAGCAAAAGAAATTGAAGCAGTAATAAAAAAACTCCCAACACACAAAAGCCCTGGACCAGATGGTTTCACAGAAGAATTCTACAAAATATTTAAGGAAGAGCTAATCCCTATCCTGCACAGACTATTCGAAAAAATTCAAAAAGATGGAACACTCCCAAACTCTTTTTATGAGGCCAACATCATCCTAATTCCAAAACTAGATAAAGACACAATGAAGAAAGAAAACCTCAGGCCAATATCTCTGATGAACATGGACACTTAAATCCTCAACAAAATACTGGCAAACCACATCCAACAATACATTAAAAAGATCATCCACCATGAGCAAATGGTATTCATCCCAGGGATGCAAGGATGGTTCAATATTTGCAAATCAGTAAATGTAATACATCACATAAACAAAAGCAAAGACAAAAATCACATGATCATATCAATAAATGCGGAAAAAGCATTTGATAAGGTACAGCACCCATTCATGATAAAAACACTCAGCAAAGTGGGAATAGAAGGAACATTCCTCAACATAATAAAGGCCATATATGAGAGACCTACAGCCAGCATCATACTCAATGGGCAAAAACTAAAATCTTTTCCACTAAGAACAGGAATAAGACAAAGTTGTCCACTATCACAACTTTTATTTAATATAGTATTGCAAGTTTTAGCCACAGTGATCAGACAAAAAAAGGCAATAAAAGGCATCCAAATCGGAAAGGAGGAAACAAAACTGTCATTGTTTGCAGATGACATGATAGTGTATGTAGAAAATCCTATAGACTCTACCCAAAAACTGCTTGACCTAATAAACGAATTTGGCAAAACAGCGGGATACAAAGTCAATATCCAGAAATCAAAGGCATTTCTGTACATCACCAATGAAACAGCAGAAGCAGAAATCAAGGAAAAAATCCCATTTGAAATAGCAAAAAGAAAAATAAAATATCTAGGTATAAACCTAACCAAAGAGGTAAAAGATCTGTATTCAGAAAACTATATACCACTGAGGAAAGAAATCAAGGAAGACACAAACAAATGGAAACATATACCGTGTTCATGGATTGGAAGAATTAATATCATCAAAATGTCCATACTACCCAAAGAAATTTACACATTCAATGTAATACTTATTAAAGTACCAATGGCTTATTTCACAGACATAGAATGAACACTTCAAAAATTTATATGGAACCATAAATGACCCTGAATAGCTGCTGCAATTTTGAGAAAGAAGAGTAAAGTAGGAGGGATCACAATACCTGACACTAAAGTATACTACAAGGCCACTGTAATCCAAACAGCCTGGTACTGGCATAAGAACAGGCACATGGACCAATGGAACAGAACAGAGAGCCCAGAAATAAACCCAAGTCTCTACGGTCAATTGATATTTGATAAAGGAGGCAGCAACATGAAATGGAGTAAAAATATCCTCTTCAACAAATGGTGCTGGGAGAACTGGACAGCAACATGCAAAAAAATGAAACTAGAACACCAACTTACACCTCATACAAAAATAAATTCAAGATGAATAAAAGACTTAAATATAAACCGTAACACCATTAAGTACTAGAGAACATAGGTAGGAAAATCTCAGATATATCATGCAAAAATTTTTTCACTGACATGTCCCCTAGAGCAAGAGACATAAAGGAAAGAATAAATAAATGGGACCTCATCAAAATAAAAAGCTTCTGCACAACTAAAGAAAACAGTATCAAAATAAAAAGAGAATCAACTGTCTGGGAAAACATATATGCCAATGATACCTCAGACAGGGGCTTAGTCTCCATAATATAAAAAGAACTTACATGACTCCACTCTAAGACAAGCAACCTAGTTGAAAAGTGGGCAACGGACTTGAACAGACACTTCTCCAAGGAGGATATACAGAAGATCCAAAATCACATGAAACGATATTCAGTATCACTAGCTATCGGAGAAATGCAGATTAAAACCACAATGAGATACCACTTCACACTAGTCAGAATGGCCATCATAAGCAAAACAACAAACAACAAGTGTTGGAGAGGTTGTGGAGAAAAGGGGACCCTAGTGCACTGTTGGTGGGACTGCAGACTGGTACAACCACTGTGGAAAACAGTATGGAACTTCCTCAGAAAATTAAAAATGGATC
>PVIA01005996.1:0-105085 GCA_004024845.1 Tonatia bakeri | reverse complement strand
CATTCTTTTCTGTTTGGTTGGATGTTTCTTTCTTCCTTCTGGTCCACTGCACTGATGTGAGACCCAGTTTTCTTCCCATCACCATTGGTTCCCTGTACATTTTCCTGTATTTCACTTAGTGTAGCCTTCATTTTTTCATCTAATTTGCAACCAAATCCAACCAATTCTGTGAGCATCCTGATCACCAGTGCTTTGAACTGTGCATCTGATAGGTTGGCTATCTCTTCGTTGCTGAGTTGTATTTTTTCTGGAGCTTTGATCTTTTCTTTCATTTGGGCCACTTTTTTTGTTTGTTTGTTTGTTTTGATGTGTCTGTTATGTATGAGGAGTGGAGCCTTAGGTGTTCACCCAGGCAGGGTAACTCACATCACTGGGTTGTGATGCTGTATGTGGGGCAGGGGTATGAGAGGGAATAATGGTGATTGCTCTCTTCCCTGCCAGCTTCCAGTCACTTTCCCCAAGCAAATTGGGCCCTTCTGGTGCTGGTTCCCAGGTGGGTGGGTTTCTGTACATTCTAGGACCCTGTGGGTCTCTCCAATGAACTCTCCTGTGAGGTTGGGAATCTCTCCCGGCACCTCGACTCTCACCGGTGTTTTCAGTCAGCATTTTGAGGCTTTATTTCCCCCAGCTCGGACCCTGGGTTGTGCAGTCTGTAACGCTCCCCAGTTTCACCTGGTTTATCTGTGCATGAATGTGGGACCACCCGGCCCCTCCACAATCCACCGCCTTGCTGGGCCTGCCCACTGCTGCCTTGCATGCCCAGGGTTTGCCAGCCACCGCTTAGCTGCAACCCCTCTCCATCCAGCCGCCCGACTCCGCCCCTCCTTCGGGTCTGAAAGAATGTGTCTATTTTAACTCCTTGGTTGTTATACTTTCATACAGTTCAATTTTCTGTCAGTACTTGTTTTGGGTTTCTAAATTGTTGTTGTCCTTATTTTGGTTGTGCAAGGAGGCACAGTGTGTCTACCTACGCCTCCATCTTGGCCAGAAGTCAGATTTAATTCTTCATTTTATGTTTTTAGTGGTTTCTCTGGGGTTTGCAATACATAGCTTAATTTACAACAGATTACCTACAAGTGATAGCATACTACTTTACATGGAATGTGAGAATTAGTGGGTCAAATGGCAACTCTATATTTAATGTTTTGAGAAAATTTTAAATTGTTATCCAGAGTAGCTACAAATGTTTACATTCCCAACAGCAAAGTATGAGAGTTTCAGTTTCTCCACAACCACTTGTTGATGTCTATCTTTTTTATTTTTTTCTTTGTGGCCGGTATGAGCTGGTGTCTCATTGCGGTTTTGATTTGCATTCCTAGTGACTAATGATGTTGAGCATCTTCTCATGTTTATTGGCCATTTGTAGGTTTTCTTTGAAGAATGTCTATTCAGATCTTTTGCCCATTTTTAAATTGGGTTGTCTTTATTGTTGAATTATAAGAGCTCTTTATATATTCTAGATACAAGTCTCTTATCAGTACATGATCTGCAAATATTTTTTCTATTGTGTGAGTTAACTTTTCACTTTCTTATTAGTGTCATTTGAAGCATTGATGAAGTCCAACTTATCTATTGTTTTCAAAATGATCATAGGCTTGAATATCTCCACACTCTGTTTCAAAAATAAATTAAATGAGTTTCTTTGTGGCAAGTTGGAGTTCTCTTCTTTTATGGACTGTTTTCCTTCCTGGGTAAAATCTCTGAGCCACTACTCTGGAAGCTGGGCAGGGTGGTAGCCTCTGGTGCTCTGGGCTTACTTCTCCTGGTGTGGAACCTGTGCCTGAGAGTGAGCTGGAGCAGGGGAGATTAGGGCCCAGTATTCCTGACCTGCTCCACCTGGAGTAGAACCTCCCATCTTATGGGTGAGGGCTGGGTGTGTAGGAAACAGCCACCATCCTCTCAGCTGTAAACCTGCAGAGTTTAGCCTCCTCAGCTTGAGGAGCTTAGGAATTCTTTGGCCTGCCTCTCCCACTCAAATATGAGAGCTGGGGGGAGAGAAAGCCTCATCTCCTTGCCACTGCCACCTGTAGAGAAGCCTCCACCAAGCTGAGCTTCAAGTAGGGGAGAAGGAAGTAGTCATAAGCTAAATGCCAGATTCTTGTTGTTCTTACTGAGTTAGTTTAGTGAATTTTTCTGAATAACAGTTTCTTCATTTGCTATGTGCTCTCAGGAAAAGTTCCAGAGACTGTGAATGGTGTGGCTTTTAAAAATAGTTTTTATCAGCTTCACTTATTTCACAGGGAAGTAGGTGCATGGAGCTCTTTACACTGCCTCTGTCGTGTGGAATGTCACCCTTTTTACTTTTAAGTTATTTGTATCCTTACAAATGAAGTGAGTGACTTGTACACAGTATATGATTGGGTCTTGGATTTTTTATTTAGTCTTTGCCTTTTAATTGGGATGTTTAGACCACTTATATTTGATGTATTACTGATGTGATTGTGTATTTACCATCTTGATATTTGTTTTCTATTCATCCCATAGTTCTTTAATTCCCTTTTCTCTTCTTTTGCCTCATTTTGAATTAATTGAGTTTTTACTCTTCCTTTTTATCTGCTCTGTTGGATTGTTAGCTATACTTGTTTGTTGTGTTGCTTTAGGTATATAGTATACATGTTGTTTTGTATTTTATTTATTTATTTTTAGAGAGAGGGGAAGGGAGGGAGAAAGAGAGGGAGAGAAACATCAATGTGTGGTTGCTCTCATGTGGCCCCCACTGGGGACCTGGCCTGCAACACAGACAAGTGCCCTGACTGAGAACCAGCGATCCTTTGGTTTACAGGCCACACTCAATCCACTGAGACACACCAGCCAGGGCAGAGTATACATCTTAAACTTAACATAGTTGGCCTGCAAGTGACATTGTACCGATATACATATAGTTTAGGGATCTCACCACAATATGCTTTTATTTCTTCCCTTTGTGGCCTTTGTGCTACTGTTGTCATGCCATTACCATGTTATAACATATACTGTGATTTTAAACAGTCACTTATCTTTTAAATAGATTTAAATTATACTTTAAAAACATATTTTGTATTTGCTTACATTGTAACCATTTTTCCAACATCTTCATCCTTTTCTGTAGACACAGATTACTATGGTATCAACTTTTTTCCTGACCAAAAGACTTTCCTTTTTATTTCTTATAATACATGTCTGCTGCTAATGGAATATTTTATTCTTGAATATCTAAAATTTTGTCACTTTACCTTCATTTCTGAAAAACTGTTTTTGCTGTGTTAGAATTCTAGGTTGACAGTCTCTCCTTTCGGTAATTTAAAGGTGGTGTTCCACTGTCTTCTGGCTTGAATGTCTTCTTTCCTGCGGAGCAGAGCGCTGCCGTTTCGATCTTCGTTCCTCCGTGTGTGAGGTGTTTTTTTCTCCCCGGGCTTCTCCTGTCACTGATTTTAAGTGGTTTGATTATGGTGTTATGGAATGTGGTTTTCTTTATTTCTTGTGTTTGGGTTCATTGAATTTCTGGGTTTACAGTTTCCATCCACTTTTATCAATTATTTGACTATCTTTTTCTTGTATTTTACTCTATTTCCTCTCTGTTGGGGACTCCTAGCTCACTGATGCCCTGTTCTTTTGAAGGATTGTTTTTAGTCTTTTCATATTTGCCTGTTTCATTTCAAATAGTTTCTAGAACTAGTTATTCAAGTTCATTAATCTTTTCATTTCCTGTTAATCTCATCCAGTGTATTTTTCATATCAAAAAAACTTTTTTTCACCAATAAAGGTTTGATTTAGATCTTTAAAGAAATAATTTCCAGGTTTCTTTTTAACACGTTACTGCTTCCCTCTACCTTTTTGAACATATGGAATACAGTTGTAATGACTGTTTTAATATCCTTGTCTGTTTTTATTAATCTTTTCCTCCTCATTATGGGTCTTATATTTCTGCTTCTCCAGATACCTAACTTTTATTGGATGCCAGACATTTTAACTGAAGTACTGAACATTTTTTTGTATTCCTATAAATATCTTAAGCTTTGTTCTGGGAGGCAGGTAAGTTCTTTGGAAAGTTTTATTCTTTTGTGACTTCCTTTTGAGCTTTGTTAGACCAGAACACATTAGTCAAGGACTGATTCTGTCCCCCTGCACAGCCCAGTTCATTCTAAGGGCTTTCCCCTGTTTGTTACCAAGTTTTGCATTCTGGCTGGTGGGGATGCATACTGTTTCTGTCCCCCATGAGCTCTGGGGCTTTAGTCCTGCTGGTGCCTTTTTGAGGTCTCTTCACCAGCTGCAGGTGACTTCCTCCCACATGTGCCCATTGGTTCCCAGCTGAGCAGCTAAGGGAGCCGTGAGCACGTGCCTGGGGCCCTCTCTCTGGATCTCCATGCTCTCTGGGCCCCTCCCTATTCTTGGCTCTTCTCTCCTCTTTCCCGTACTCTGATCTGCAAAGTCTACCCAACCTCTGCCTTCCTAAATTCCCAACTCTGCCTCTGCAGTGCTGGGCTCTGTGGCTTTCCCTTCCCCGCACGGTGACCTGGAAACTCGGTCCTGGCAGGACGTCTGCAACTGTAGGGCTCACCTCATTGGTTTTCCTTTTCTCAAGAATTCCTGCTCTGTGCTGCCATGTCCAATGTCTGCAAACCATTGTATCATACATTTTGTCCATCAATTCTATTGTTAAAACAGGAGGGTAAATCCAGTCTCTTTTGTGGCATCTTAGCCGGAGTAGAAATTGCCTTCTGTATTGTTTCAGTGTTTACAAGGAGAATACATTCTTTTATTACTGGGCATACACTGTCTCCACAGGGCTGGGGAAGCCAGATGTAGATGCCCCCATTCCCCTCCTAGGGAGAGCAGCCAGCCCGGGGGTCCTCAGGGAGCACCAGAAGAAGACAGGACAGACCTCAGTCTTCCCCTCAGAGGCAGCCTCACTCCTGAGGGGTGGCAGGCCTTCTGGGTCTGAACAGGCTGCAGTGCAGACTGTTCTCTCCACAGCTGTCCAAGTGCTCACAGGGCTCCAGGCCTCAACCAAGTCTTTGGGCTCACAAACTCCCTCCCTGCACCAGCCCCCAAACTGTATGGACAACCCCAGAGCAGCCTGTAGGCTCTGCCAACCCAATAGGCATCACAGATCAGAGGAGTTGCCAGGGTGAGGGATTCTGGATGAAGCCTAATACCCCAGTGTGTGAATGGGGAAACTGAGGCCTGAGGGGCACAAGCATGACATCAAAGACAGCGGCCTGAGCCCTGTGAAGTTAGACCCTGACATTCCTGACTCCAGATCTTCCTATTGCACTAAAGAAAAAAGTAATTAAAAAAAAGAGATTGACTTTTAAAACCAACAATGCTTTGTTAGAGAATTGACAAATACATTACTCAACAGAAGAATACAACAGGCTGTTAGACAAATGAGGGAGATTTCTTTGCTAACAGGGAAAGATGATGAAAAAAGATGGTCACCAAACAGCGTGTCAAGTGTAATCCTGTTAACATATATGAGGTTTGTCTGGAAAAAGTCCAGCCATTGTTGATATAATGAGAACAGTTTGTTTGGCATTGATGTAACCTGGCAGCCAAGGAGAGTGGACTGGAATGTGCATGTGTGAACAATGACAACTTCACTGTACTAGTTAATGGGAGCAGGAGATGCCATTGAGTGAGCATGTGTAGTGTGTGGCCATTGCATTCAAAATGACTGAGCCAGTAGAGCAACAAATCTACATCAGATTTTGCATTAAGCTTGAACATTCCTAGGCAGAAACTATCCAGATGATGCAGAAGGCTGCAACTACAGGTAATTGGTGATTGGCAGCTTCATCATGACAACATGCCCACTCATGCATCATGTCTCATGCAGAGTGTTTTGGTGAAACATCAAATCACCCAGGTGACTCAGCCCCCCACAGCCCAGTTTTGGTGCCCTGTGACTTCTGGCTTTTCCCAAAACTAAAATCACCTTTGAGAGGAAAGAGATTTCAGGTTGACGATGATATTCAGGAAAATATGACAGGACAGCTGATGGTGATTGGGGGAACTGTGTGAGGTCCCAAGGTGCCTACTTTGAGGGGACTGAGAAATCATTGTCCTATGTGCAGTGTTTCTTGTATCTTATATCTTGTTCAATAAGTGCCTTTATTTTTCACATTGCATGACTAGATACCTTCTGGACAGACCTCATGTGTGTGTGTGTGTGTAAGTTACACACACATCTATTTTTTAATTATATTTTATTGATTATGCTATCCTAGTTCTCCCAATTTTTCCCCATTTGACACTCCCGCCCAGCATCCTCCCCTTCCCTCAGGCAATCCCCACACCATTGTTCATGTCCATGACCATGGGTCATGTGTATAAGTCCTTTGGCCATTTCATTTCCTATACTGTATTTACATCCCCATGGCTCTTCTGTAACTATCTACTTGTACTTCTTACTCCCCTCCCATCTTCATCCATTCCCCCACAATCCTCTCCCATCTGGCAACCATCAAAACACTCTCCATATCCATGATTCCGTCTCTGTTCTTCTTGTTTGCTTCGTTTGTTTTTTAGATTCAATTTTTCGTAGATACGTACTTACTGCTATTTCATTATTCATAGTTTTGACTGTCTTCTTTTTCTTAGATAAGTCCTTTTAACATTTCATATAATAATGGTTTGGTGATAATGAACTCCTTCAGTTTTTTCTTGTCTGGGAAGCTCTTTATGTACCCTTTGATTCTAAATGATACCTTTGCAGAGTAGGGCAATCTTGGCTATAGGTCCCTACTTTTCATGACTTTGAGTATTTCTTGCCAATCCCTTCTAGTCTGAAAAGTTTCTTTAGAGACATCAGCTGACAGTCTTATAGGAACTCTCCTGTAAGTAACTAACCACTTTTCTCTTGCTGCTTTTAAGATTCTCTCTTTATCTTTAACCTTTGGCATTTTAATTATGATGTTTCTTGGAGTGGGCCTCTTTGCATCCATCTTGTTTGGAGCACTCTGTGCTTCCTGGACTCGCATGTGTATGTCCTTCACCAAATTAGGGAAGTTTTCTTTCATTATTTTTTAAAATAAATTTCCAATGTCTTGTTCATTCTCTTCTCCTTCTGGCACCTCTATGATGTGAATGTTGGACCTCTTGAAGTCCCAAAGGCTGCTTGTACTTTCCTTATTTTTTTAATTCTTTTTTCTTCTTGTTGTTCTGATTGGTTGTGTTTTGCTTCCTTATGTTCCAAATCATTGATCTGATTCTCAGTGTCATCCACTCTACTTTGTTTCCCTGTACATTGTTCTTTATTTCAATTAGTGTATCCTTCGTTTCTGACTGGATATTTTTAATGCTCTTAATGTCCTCACTAACTTCCTTACTAAGTTCCTTGAGCATCCTTATAGCCAATGTCTTGAACTCTGCATCTGATAGATTGTTTATCTCCATTTTGTTTAGTTCTTTTACTGGAGTTATGTTCTATTCTTTCATTTGGGCCACGTTTCTTTGTCTCCACATTTTGCCAGCCTCCCTGTGTTTGTTTCTATGGATTAGGTAGAGCTGCTATGATTCCCTATCTTAGTACTGTGGCCCAATGTAGTAGGTGTCCTGTAGGTTCCAGTGGCACAGCCTCCCCTATCACCCGAGCTGGGTACTCAAGGTCTACCCTTCTTGTGGGCTGAGTACACTCTTCTCTCATAATTGAGCCTTGATTGCTGTTGGCAGGTCAATGGGAGGGATGTACCCAGGCCAGTCAGTTGCAATGGTTGGCTTTCACCACTGACCACCATCCTCTGCCCTCCATGAAGGATCAACTGTGCAGTGCCAGGTGGTGATGCTCTGACATGGTCTCTTAACTGTCCACCAGGTGCACAGTCTCTGCGGTTTCCTTGGTAGTGCAGGCCAAGGCCAACTCCCACCTGTGTGTGTGTGTGTGTGTGTGTGTGTGTGTTTTTAACCAGGGCCACCCTGCCTGGGCTGTAAAGCAGTCTGAGATGGCTGCTACTTGTGTCACAGGTGTGCACAGGTAACCAGGTTCTTAGTGATCAAGGACAAAGAATTGAACCGAACACACAGAGTTTATAGCATAAAGAAAGGGAAGATTTACTAAGTGATAGTACACTCCACAGAACATGGGAGCGGGCCAACTCTGAGCAGAGATTGCTGCCATGGGCTGGAGGGATTCTCTTCTTATAGGGCAAAAGTTTCCTGACTAGTCTTTGGCGGGCTTTTCCTGCACAGGTACAAGAAGTTACATTTCAAAACTACTGTGCGTGTGTGGTTTCCCATGATTTTCTTGATTGGCTACTGGAGAAGGGAGTCCCACAGTGTTAATTCATTATAATGCTATTATAATGAATCAGGGGTAGTGCACAGGCACATTCTTTGAGCCACCATATTCAGAGTTATTACAGAAAACAGGAACAACCGGTCTTAGGGGGTCTTTGTCACATATGGATGTCTTTTATCTTAGCCCTGCGGGGCCTCTGGAGTTTCCTTCCTGCCTATCTCCTGCCTCACTTGTGCTGGGCTTGGAGGTTCTCAGGCAAAGCCAAGCTGTGAATGGAGGCTGGCTACTGCCAGTGCCCTAGTGCTGAGCCTGGGGCCACTTAGCAAAAGATGGGGGTCTGCGGGCTCACTGAGTCTAGCTGTTGATTGTTTTTGAGGATTTAGGAACTTGTGAAGTATGAGCCAGGACCAGCCATTCATAGGGAAAAGCAGCTTGGGTGGGCCTGTAGTTTGGTGGGTTGTAGTCTCTGAGGATGTCCAGGGCGTGGCACACACACATATATTTACACAATCAAAAAGACTACGGAAGGATATTGTCAAACTCTGGACACTAGTGATCTCTGGGGGAAGTTGGGCTGCTAGGAATTTTTATATCCTACTTGTTTTTCTGTGTTGTTTCCACTTCACATTGTATGCATGCATTTTTTTATAATTGGGTGAAGGGATCCAGATTTTACAACCTGACTGTTTTACCCAGGATAGGTGTATGGATGCCTGGGTAGCCTTGTGCTTCGAAGGTCAGGACTTAATCTGAGATTGGGGAGAAAAATATTTCTCTTTTGTCCACCCTACATACAGATTTGCTGCCCGCAGGAAAGTTGCAGTTCTCAGCTTCAGCCACCAGAGGGCAGCAGGGGATCAGCCAATCCCTGAAAGTGGGGAATTTCTGAGCTGGCAAGGATGTGGGTAAAGAGCGGGGCCACTCTGAAGCTGTCTCCACTGTGCGGCAGGGCTAGGATCAGGTTCCCAGGGACAGGAGGCCCAGTTACATGCCAGGTGAGGATCTTTTGCTTCAGCACAAGAGGGAAACTGAAGCAGAAGCCAGACAGATCTGAACAGAGTGTGGGTGCCTGGGGAAGGAAGGGGAATGGCCTATAGGCCAATCACCAGACAGATCCAAGTCTAAGGGGGTGTGGGCTCCTCATCTCCCGCCACCTGGTCAGGGCAAGGTTTCAGAATACATAGCTTATGGGGCTGACAGCTAAGAGGCCAAAGCAGAGGGAAGTCATAGGAGGCAATTTCAGAGGCGGCACAGGCCCAGGTGACTGTTACCGCCTCCATAGCCAGTGCAGTAGCTAATAAGCTCTTGAGCATGCCCCAGGTGCCAAGTGCTTTGCTTCATCTTGTTTAGTCCTGACAATGACCCTCAGGTAGATGGGTGGGGCATTATCATACCCATTTCACAAGGAACAGAATTGACGTCTAGAGAGGGGAGGCAACTGGCTTCGGATGGCAGCTGGTAAGTAGTGAAGGTGTTGTTCAGTGTCCAGTCCATATGACCCCAGAATCCTTGCCAGGGTGAGGATGATGTCACAGCAGGTGACATTATCCCAGACATATGAGGCAGAACTTGGACCCCAAATTGCCCCATAGGTTGTAGGGCCTCCGTGACCTCAAGAAGTGACAATGGAAGGGAGTGTGTGAATGTTGAGGTGGTAGAGGAGAATGCTGCTCAGCTCTCAGCATGGAGTGCTCAGGGTGGGGAGAAAGACCCCTTCACTTCCCAGACCAGGATGGAGGGCAGGGGAGCATGACTGACCTGGGTCGGGGGCTCCTGGAGGCCATGGGCCAGGCAAGGAGGGCAAGGATGAGTGAGTGCGCTGGAGAGAAGCCCAGGTGCCAGCCTGGTTCGCCCTGGAGGCAGTGGAAGTGGGAGCAGGGCTCCCCTGCAACTGGGAAAGGGGCCCCTCTGGGAAATTTCCAAGGACAGAGGTGGAGACAGGATTGGGGGCCATGCTGGTGGCTTGGCGTGAGTCCTGGCTTCCACACAGGCCTATGATAACTACTGTGGGGGGCTGTACTACTTGGTTATTGGCTCTGAGCTACAGCAGGAGGCTGGCAGGCCAGCTGGGCTGGTGTGAGGGGCCCAGGCAGAGTGCAGGGGCTGAGGGCAGGAACAGTGGCAGGAGACAGGGATTAAGCCCTGGACCTGCCTTTCCCTGGGGTGAGGGGTGAGAAGTGGCCCTGGGAGGGGGGGGGTCCAAGGAGGGACTGTGCTATTGCTAGTTGTATGACCTTGGGCAGTCACTCCACCTGTTTGAACCTCAGCTTCCCATCTGTAAAATGGTACTCATGGTACCCCCACCTCACAGGGCTGTGGCAGGGATCAAAAACAGCAATGTGTACAAATCACATAGTGCGATAGGCTGGCACACAGAGGGTGCAATGGATGTTCAGCCAGATGTTACCCACTGGTTTATTCCATGTTGGACCTGCCACGTGCCAGACCACAGCAGCACTGGAGAAGCACAGACAAAGGCCAAGTAGCCCCCAGAGGAAGGTAGGGGCTCTGGTGTGTCTGAGGATACATCTGGGGATCCCCACTTTGCTTGGTGCATCTCCTTGGCCTGGCTCCCCTGTGAGCCCACCTCCTGCCCAGGAGTGGAGCACACACAGAAATAAGGGCACAACTGGTCCTCAGGTCCTGTCTCCCCTCAGCCATTGTCATTATTTTGTCAGTCCCATTTAAACACCCGCTCCCCACCCCATTCTGGATTACTTGGAAACAAAGCACAGGCATTTTCACTTCTCTCATAAACACACAGGTGTCTAAGTGATGAGGACATCTTCACATGACCTCAGTGCTCTCATTACACCTGACAAAACACGAATTCTCTCACTGCATGAGCCACGAGGAAACACTTGGCTTGCTGTGTAGAGCCAACTGGTGGGCTGGCTTCTCTCACCACACAAGGAGTTCGGGGCCCCAGCTCGTGGTAAGACTCGTGGCCTGTGGGAAGGAGGTGGTCAGGTTTGCAAAAAGTCCACACCCTCTAGAGGGCTGGAGCTCCCTCCTTCCTAAAAGTGGTCCCTAGCTAAGAGGGGTGAGAGGGGCTAACCGGGAGGCATGGGCTTGTGGACACTGCACTGTTCTAGCTGGAGAGGGCACCCAGGGCTCCCCATCCACAGGTGTTTGAGTGTGTGAAGGTGTGCATGTCTGAGTGTGTGTGGGAGTGTGACTATGTGAGTGTATGAGTGTGTGCGAGTGTGTGTGAGTGTGTCTGTGTGTGAGACTGAGCGTATGTGTGATGAGTGTGTCTGTGTGTGCAAATGTGTATGAGTGTGTGTGTGAGTGTAAGTATGCATATGTGCCTGTGTCTGTGTGACTGTGATGACTGTGTCTGTGTATGATAAATGTGTCTGCATGTGCAAGTATGAGTGTGTGTGCACGTGTGGGGCTGTGATGAGTGTGTGCGAGTGTGTGTGCATGTGTCTAAGTGTGTGTGGCAGAGACAGCACAGGGCCTCTAACATCTCTGGATAAATGGGGGAGGGGTTGTTTGGAAGGCCTTTGTCCCAAGAACAGGCTGTTCCTAGCTCTAGCCAGAGCTCTGGGGAGCAGAGGCCTGACTGCACGGGCAGTGAGCCTTCCCCAGCCCGTGTCCCTCTTTATTTCAGCTTCTCCTGTCCCTCTCCCCCTCCCAGGCCCTGGGGAACTAGGGTCAGGGCATCTGGCAGCAGAGGTGGCTGACTCCGCAGTGTATCGTGAGGCCCAGCCGTGCTCCAGAGCCCTGGGCTTGCCCCAAGAAATGCCATAACATGTTGCTGAAGACTTGTACTGGCTCCTGGAACACCTCTTGGAGTCTTGTTGGGATCAAAACAGCACAGAGTTTGGAGGCTGGAGGGTGTGGCAGAGGGCCCCATCAGTCAGCCTTGGGCACCAGGGTCCCCTTGGGCCTTAGTTTCTCCACCTTTCATACTGGCATATTGTTCCCTGCCCTGGCTCCTATGCAGACTGTTAGAAGGACACAGGAGAGACTTGGGCCTGTGGATGGGACCCAGCACTGGAGGCCGATGTCCAGCCGGGCCCAGCCTCAAGATGTGAGGCTGCAGGGTGGGTGGGCAGGGATGCAGCCACCACAGAATGTGTGTTGGGCACAGGAGATGCCCAGCATCTACTTCAACTGGCAGGTGGGTCCTGATTACAGATAAGGACACAGAGTAGGACACACAGCCTCAACATCCCACATGCCAAGAAGGGGTGGTGCCAGGAGCCTTGTCTGGGTCACAGGAGGGGCCCTGAGTCCCAGCTGTTTTGGAGCTGAGGTGGGGAGGAGGGGTGGTTGAGCACTGCACCCTCTCCCCTCAGTCTCAGGACACTACCATGGTCTTCCTCCCCTGTGTCTGAAGCAAGTTACAAGAGAGCTCCTGTCCCTCAGACCACCTCAGCCCCTGCGGCTTTCACTCCTTGCTTCACCTTTGCAAGTCTGGGTGCAGGTGCTGCCTGGGGCTCAGCCCCAGGTCTGCCTCTGAAGCACTGTACTGAGAGTAGGAACTCAGGGTTCAAAGCCTCTGCCACTGCATGCTGGGTGACCTCTGTGAACCTTCCCTCACTGGGGACCTCAGCTTCAGCCCAGACAGAAATATGGGTGTGGGTGTCAGCTTAGAAGGAAGGCAGGGTGGACCCAGGGCTGGGCCTTCCTCTCTGGGTCCCCTGACACGCCTTTCTGCAGTAGACTCTGCTCCCTCTCAGCCCTCAGCAGCTGGCAGCCTCTGGACATGGACAATAAGTCCAACCGGAAATCCTTCCTATCCAGGGGAATTACTGGTTTCCACGGCTCTGGAAGATGTCAAAAGGCAGACTGTGTTTACCTTGGGTTTGTTTTCTTTCCACGGAAAACAAAATGAAGACACAGGCACATGCACACTAACAAACAAGGACAGATAACCGAGCGTGTGCCCGGGCCCTCAGCCGCAGCACACAGAGGGTGCTCAGTGAGCGCCTGCTAGGGTCACAAATGGATGTGGGGGTGCCAAGGTGGAGGCTGGCCTCTCCCCACCCCCGACTTCCTGTGTGACCTCTGGCAAGGCATTTCTGCCTGAGCCACAATCAGTGGGAGCAAGAGATCCACAGCCCTTAGGTCCTCAGGCTGCCAAGCCGTGCCCTGGGCCTCCTGTTCACTGGGCCATCTCATCTGCACATTAACCCCGCAGAAGCTGGGGCTCAGAGAGGCAAGGATCTGCTCAACCTCACACAGCCAGGGGGAGGCAGGTCTTTGGGGGTCAGGGGCACTCTGAGACAGACCTGGCTCTGTGTCCCTCAGGTCTGCTGGGGGAGGCCAGCCTCCTCCCTGGGCCGCTGGCCAAGAGTCTGCTGGGGAGCAAGCCCTCACAGGAGATCTCTCCTCCCTCCACTCTGTTTGGGCAGGGTTCCCTCCCCGTTCACCAGCTTGGCCAGCTGACACCCACCTGTGTTCAGACTGAGGCCTGGCCCTGCTGCCTCTTCACACACCCTGAGGGAAGGCACCAGCGGCGAATTCTCCCTTTATGCCAGTAATCAGGAAAGGGCTTGGTGGCTCCCAAGGATTCACTGTGCGCCACAAATAAGACAAGGATCCTGCTTCAGGAGTAGGGGGTCTCTGTCCCTGACTGTCCCGCTATCGTCCTCCATCCATGGTCCCTGATCCCAAGGACTCACATCTGGTTTTCTCTGCCCCGTCTCAGCTGCTTGCTGTCCAGAGCTGGCCCACAGACACATGGCATACATGTATGCTATTCAAACATTTAGTAAACTAGTTGCCAAAATTAAAAAATTGGAATATTTCACATAAGAACCTGGATTTCCAAGCCCCCCAACTCATGCTCCGCCCCCCACGCATGCACTCAGACAGTGTTTTCTCAGCGGTAACTGGCTGGAGTGAGAATGTGGTGCCCTTGCAGCAGGGCTGGAGCCCCTGCCCCCGGCCTCCTCACTGATGTTGCCGTCACCACCGCAGGACCTCAAGGGACCATTGCAAAGTCCAGTGCTTCTCAACCTTGCACATGGGACTAATCTGGGGCTTTAAAAACCCGAGGACACACCCAGGCCAACATTGCAAGCATCTCTGGGGTGTGACGGAGGCTCCTATAGGTGATTCTGGTGAGCAGCGAGGTTGAGAAGGAGCAGAGTACCTACCCTGGGCCGAAGGGCTCCCATGCAGGTATCTTTGCCACGGCTCCCTAGCCCTGTGAGCCATGTCTTCTGTCTGTGGCCTTCAGCGAGCCCCACCATGTGACAGCTCAGGCCCATTATGGGCTTGCTCAGAAGACGGACCCTCTGCTCCATTGCCTGGAGACTTGGCAGGAGGCCCTGGACACTTCACTTTGTTGACTGTGTGATGCCCAAACCCCAGCCTTGGCCAGAGGGCCAAGTGTAAGCAAGGGCGGCAAAGCCCAGGGCTGCTGGCTCCAAGGAAGATTCACTCCTATATATGGTCAGCCGGGAGTCCCATCGCTGAGCTAACATGTGACCTAATGTGCTGACAATCTCGCCCAGTCTGGGGCCCAACTTGGGGAAGACTGTCACCCTGGAGAGAGTGTCCACTTGGGGCACAGGGGCTGCAAAGAGGCAAATTAACAGCATGGAAGCAGGGCGTGGCAGGTTGACCTTGGCCCAGGAGAGCAGACGGGTACCCCAAGTCCCTCCCTTCCCGGTCGGCCCCACGGATCTGTGAGAGCGTCCAGCTCCACACTAATGCTCTGTGTGAACAAGGAAAGCCACGAGCCTCTCTTGCATTTAAAGTCCTTTTAATACAGCACGAAAAGACTATATGTCTATAGGCAAGCCGTATACAGATTCTCCAGGAATAAGGCACACAACGGAATGCCATCCCGAGGGCAACACTCTGGAGAGGTCAGGAGCCTTTCCGTGCACCCTCCAAGCTGGGCCCACGGGCTGTTTGTCTCTGTAGCTGGACACACACGTATTAACAGATACAGACATGGACAGGTTGCCCCACAGGAGTGGAGGAGGTCAGAGTGAGGTTGGCAGCAGATAGCAACCAGCCTGCTGCCACCAGCCCCCAGGGAACACCTCTCCCCCACACATACTTCAGAGTTAGTTGTTGCACTGGGCTACAATGTAGTGATGTTGGGTTAAACAGTCATTCAGGACAGATTCAAGTCCATAGATGCTGGAGGGCAGGTGAGGACTCTGGATGACAAATCCAAGTTCAAAGAGCCTGGGGCCCCGAGGCATGGCTCAGATGGCAGATGCAGAGGGGTGCGAAGACCTCCGATTCCTCTTTCCCTCCTTGGGCCCTGCTGATGGGCCCCTTCACCAAGCCAAGGAGGCCGTCCTTGGAGCTGGCTGGCCACAAAGGGGATAGTCACAGGCCCAGGCCCCTTCTTCCTCTGGCCCACCTCCTTGCCCTCTGCAAAACTAATAACCATAATAAGATAAGAAGAAGATGTGAGAGAGTGGATTACAATGCTGTGTTTGTTATGATCCTCAGCTGAAAAGGCTCAGAGGGGTCACCATTCCCTTTTCACTATGCATTCAATAATAGCTTCCCATAGAAAGGCAACCCTTTCCAAATACACATGTGTATAAATACAGGACAGAAACATATTAATAAGTCTAAGTACTTGAATAATATGCTGGCTACTTAATATTGATATTCTCATCCAAGGAAAAAACAACACAGAATAACAATATGGCTTAAAGAATTGCGAAGGTTTTTTTTTCCTCATCAGAATTATGTACCAACTTCATATAATATTCTATGTAGACAATATTTCCTTCTTAATGTAGTTTAGTTGCATACTTTTTACAGACCAAAGTATAGTAAAAAAAAAAAAATCAAACCAAAAAAAAAAACCCCAAAAGAGAAAAGTTCTCACGATAAATATTTTCTCGCAGCTCAAAAGATTTGCAAAATACTTCCAGAAATTTTCATTTGATATTCTATTGTCCTCCCGGAAGCTCTGAAGGTTTGAAAATGCCTCTTTTTGTTTGTTTTTTTTAATCTCAAAATCAAACAATTATCTTTTTCTTTTCTTTTCTTTTCTTTCTTTTTTTTTTTTTTTAAAAAAAAGGCCTTCAAATATATACAGACAAAAATCACTGTGAAGATTTTTCGGGAGAAAGCAACAAATTCAGTGTTGTGAGAATAATTGACAACCATGCAGAAATTTTAACATCCATGATTTTTTTTCAAAATACACAAATAGTATTTTTCTTTAAAAAAAAGGAATTCTGTGTCAAGTATAACTCAAAATAAATACAAACTCACAAGTAGAACTACTGAATACTTCATACAGGGTAAACACTGCTATCTCCCAGCTCGACCACTGGTCTGCTCACTGCAGGCGATTGTCCCTTTCGACATGACTAACACCACACACTTTCTCGTCCCCTCCCAGGCCCTCTGAGCACTTAGTTCTCACAGCATCCAGCCTGGACACCAGTGGCTTTTGCTGACCACAGAGCACTCCCAATTCTGCCAGAACAGTACAGGAGTGGGGAGTAGAGGGGCTGCCTCGGCCTGAGGGCCCAGCCCCCATGGCGGCCAGCTCTGTGCAGATGGCAGGGGCGATGGCTGCCAGCTGGATGCGCTCACTGAAAAGGTCACTGTGGGGCGACAGCCCATCTCCTGTTGGCCTGTGGAGGGCCTGGCCTCCAGCAGCCTGAGTCTGGGTTCTCTGTAGGGTCCGGCTTCTCCCACCATTGTAGCACTGCTGGCAGGCCCCAGGCGTGCTGGGACCAACACCCAGGGCAGGGCCAGGTCTCTGGAAGGGCTGGGGCCTCGTGCTGGCAGCTGAGCCAAGCACACTGCCCACCACTGAGCACAGTCTCTTGAGCCGTGCCCCAGGATGACGGACAGTAACAGCTTCTCCTCAGGGACAGAGTGCCTTAGGCCAACTCCCGCTCACCTCGACACCGTGGAGAAGGCAGGGAACAGCTGGCCTAGGACTCCTCAGTGGCATTCCCAGTGGGTGGAGAGGGTGCTCACAGTCAGTAGCCAGGCGTCGCTGCTGTGGGCACAGGGGGCGGCTCTCGGGCTCAGGCTGGGGTCAACACCTTCTTTTCAAGTGCTCAGAGTGCATGAACCCCTGAAACCCACACTGCAGTTCCCTGGCTTCCAGAACGCTCCTTCCGTCTTTCTGACTCGCTTAACACTTTACTGTGACTCCTCAGTTGTACAAACATTTTCATTTGAAAACAAAAGGCAACTGGGCACCGGATGGGTGTCCTTGAGCCCTGGTAAACACTGAATTTCAGGCTCATTTCATGGTCTGATTTTTTTTTTCCACAGAGGCATAATATCGGGGCAAAATCAAGTGACTCAGTCCTGACAACCAGTTTTCTCCCTGTCCCTGGGAGAAAGAAAGAACGGTGTGAAAAGAAAACTAAGGCTTCTCACTGGGAAGATGGGAGAGGAGAACTCGACCCCTCCCACCTGCCGGGACAGGGTCTCCCTGACCACTGTGAGAGCCAACAGGCCTCCCTGCTCCCTCGGGAGGTAGGAAATCACAGTCCCCGGCTCACAGATGAGAGGTTCTGCAGCTCGTCTGGGGTTGCCCTGTGTGAGGTGGAGGGGCGTCCCCCTCCTCCTCTTTTGCAGGAGTGGGAGATGACAGGCAGAGCTGGCCCTGCAGGGAGGACAAGGGAAGACTGGCTCCCTTGGCTTGACTCTGAAGTGACCCGCTGACGGGTGATGGCACGGAGTACAGGACCTAGGGAAACGCTCCAGACTAAGCCCCGTGCTCCAGGAGAGGGTGCCTGGCCAGGCTGAATTCCAGATAAGACGTGAAACGGGCCTCTCTGCTCTCCAGTGTCACTCCCTCGCTTAACTAGTGGGGAAACCAAGGCCCAAAGATGACAAGTCCTTCCCAAGTTCCACAGCTCGTCAGCGGCAGGGCCAGCCTTTGAACCTAGGACGCTGGTTCAACAGGCCTGCATCCTTCCTGCTGGAGCAGCTCCCACAATGGGCCCCCAAACCCAACCGGGGATGCGCGAGGGTGGGTGGTGAAGGAGGGAAGGGAACAGGGCTGACAAGATGCAAACCAGTGGGGAAAGAACGTGGGGTGAGTGGGGGTAGGAGATGCCTGATGTGCCCAGGTCACACCTGGGGCCACCCTCTGACATTCACTGCCTCCCTGTCCCCGACCTCTGGGTCTACAAGGAAAGGGCACAGGGACGCCAGAGGCGTTCAGATTCAGGGCTCAAAGTGAGCCGGGCAGAGATGCCCACTCCCAGCAGCTGCTCGGACAGGTGTCAGCTCCCCGTGACCACCGACTCAAACAGGACAGAAAACAGGGCTTTCTGAGAGTGGCTTTGCACACGGGGCAAGTTAGGTTCTGGGAGAAGGCCGCCTGGCTGGTCTTGGGGAGATAATCCCCGACAGGCTTTGGGGTTCACAGTCAATTTAGTGCACTTGTGGCCAATAGAAGGCTGCTCAGCCCAAAGGGAGCGTTAGAGGAGGAGAGCCTGCAGGGGCCCCCGAGGGCTTTGTGGGATCAGTGCCTCAACCTCTGCTCACCCCTTTCCTCTGCACACAGACGCCAGGCCCACCGAGAGGTCTGAGACCCAGCCTTCGGCGGGGCAGCTACGTCAGTAACACTGTCAACACACATGAAGACAAGAACCTAGGACACCCCTGCCAGACCTGCATGCCTGTGAGGATGCCCCCATGCACATGGGGACAGGCAGCAACATGGATAGACATGGGGAGGTGGCATCTTCTCTGGCTGGCAGGAGGGTGGCAGGTGTGGAGGATGGGCTGGTCATTGCACTCGGCGGCAGTAGTAGCCCAGCACTTTGCACTTCTCGCACAGGTGCTGGGGGTGCTCCTTGCTCTGGTCGGACACGTCCAGGCCATCGGGCTTCTCCAGGGGTCTCTGCAGAGAGGAAGGAGGAAGAGGGCTCAAGGTGGGGAGAGGAGGGGGCAGCAAGAAAGACAGAAACATGGAGTGATGCAGGGAGAGTGACAGACACAGAGGGAGGAGAGAGGGAGGGAGGAGAGGGAGGGAGGGGCAAGACGGACACACAGGGAGGGCCCAGAGAGTGTGCACTGTGTCACAGAGGTTGTTTCCCAAGGCACTAGGGCCCTTCCTGCCTCTCACTGTCCCTAGAGGCACAGGCTGAGGCCTTGGGGTGGGGCTGGGGCTGTGGGAGGGGGTCCTATACCCGCAGCCTGGGTCTGGACGCCACTTAGCCATTCCCCAGTACTCGATGAGCAGCCACCACTGACAGCTCACAAACGCCCAGGGTGGAGAAAGACAGGTGCCAGACTTAGCCAGATGAGGAAACCAAGGCCCAGAGCGAAGAAGACCCAAGACCACGCACGCCTCCTGACTCCTAGGATGCAGCACTCCTTCCCTGGCTACGGTTACTCCCATGCCTGTTTGTGTGGTCTCAGGACTCAAGGAGAGTTTAACCTGGACACGGCCACAGCCCTTCAGGCTTGTGGGAAGTAAGCCCTCAATTCCGTGAGGGGTTAGCAGCTGGTACTCTGAATGCCCCACTTGTCAGGGCCATGCACACTGCCTGCCGTGTTTGGTGAGTGGCTACATGAGCGAAACCTCACTGTTAGCAGGGAGGTGACTGGCCAGACCTATGCTGCTGCTCACTCACTGTGTGAACTCAGGGAGCCTCGGTTTCCATATCTGTAAAGCAGGTCATCATCACAACATGTCTGCAGAGCACTGGGAGGATTCCGAGGTCTAGGAAACTGTAAACTGATAGGCATGTTTCTGTTATAAAGGGAACTTCCCTGCTCCCCCTTTTTTTCCTCCCTGGCTCTCAAAAGTCAGCAAAGCCTTGTCTCCTTAGAAAATGTAGGGGTGCTATTAGGCACATGTCCTGAGGTGGTTAGCACAGCCCCAACCCAGAAGCCTGCCTGTAGAAGGGTACCCTGCAGGGACTCGGGGGACTCCGAGGAAGCTGGTTCAGGCCAGTAGGGAGCCACGTGTCAAGGAAAGGGGGGAGGGGCTACAAGCTGGTGGTGGGCAGGGGGTCTCAGTGCCAATGACCGTGACCCAGGATGGTCCTGGAAGGACACTAACCGTAAGCACTATCCTTGACTAAACTGCACATTGCTCCAAAGTTGAATAGTGGCTGTTCTGCCCAATGACACAGTGCTTGGCCCAAGGCGATACTCAGAGGGAGCAGTTTGGGAATGCAGAGGCCGAGGGCTCTGGGACATGAGTGCAGCAGGGACTGCATGTGGCAAGGTTGTGACCCAGGGCACAAAGCCCACGCCTGTGCTTCCAGGCCTAAAACCACACAGGGACAGACTGGAAAAGGGACAGGGCCGCAGCCTTGCCTCCAGGGGCTTGCAGAGGACTGGCTGTCCTGGCCAGAGGAGAGGTGGTAGAGTTTGGCTCCCTGCCAGACCTTGGCTGGAACACCAGCTCTGCGACCACAAGTTGTGTGACCTTGGGCAAGCCACCTGACCTCTGAGCCTCTATTTCCCTATCTGTAAAAGGGGACGTTGATAACATTTTTCTCGTGAGATTGTTGTTCCAACTCAGTGAAGATCGGGAATAGAATGAGATAGCACATAAATGGTATTCATGTTGATGATGATGATGATGATGATTAATGGGAGGAGACACCAGCTGGTATAGAGTCAATAAAAGCTGAAGCCAGGATTCACTGCTGGAAGGCCTAGGAAGGTCACACCCCCTGCTCTCCCAGACATCTCAGCAGACACCTACAACATCCAAGGGCATGGTCTACAAGCCCCGAGGCTGGGGAGCTCCCTGCAGGCCTGCTGAGCTCACGGACTCAGCTCACTCACTGTCTGAGCTGTAAGAAGGGCTTTCTGATCTTGAACTGACATCTGGGTGTCTGTACCCCACCCTACTGATCCCAGCCACACAGGGGTCACACAGAAGCTTCCCCTCCGCTGACTAAACCCAGCCTGCTTTCCACTCTCCTCCCATCTCTTCACGCTGGCCAGGGCCCCTTCCCTGACCCGTCTTCCAGGTGAGGTCAGAGTTCCTGAGTAAGCAGGCCTGACACCCCGTTGCTCCCCATGGTTTATACTTTGCAAATTGCTGCCATATAAATCATAGCACCTAACCTCACACCTTCCTGAGAGGGATATATTACTATCTGCCTTACAGATGAGGAAACTGAGACTCTACGACATTAAAGGTCTTACCCAGGGGGCTGCAGCTTCGCTTACCTGCTAAGGTCTGGTGGGCAAGAACTTTCTCCTCTGGACCTCAACTTGCCCCTCTGTAACCTGGGTGGAAGGCTAACAACATTTCTTGTACACATGATAGAGTAAGAACTAAATGAGATGACTGCCTTAAAATACGTTACAACCATAAAGAGCTCTGCAAGACTTATCATGGCTACGCGGCCTTTCGCAAGTCCCTTAACCTCTCTGTGCCTCTGTGCAAAGCTGGGCTGATTCCTACTTGGCAGAGTCGTTGTGAAGAGTAAATAAGTTAATATAACTTAAAGTTGCAAAGTTGTTAAGACAGTGCCTGGCACATAAAAAGCAAAGTATTGGCTAGAATTAGTATCATATATTATTACTATTAGTGTTATGTAGGGCAGGGGACAGGCTAGGAGCAGGGGAACCAGCTGAGTGCCTCTCAGCAATATCCTCTCCACCCCTTTCGGCTGTGACCCCATCAGTGCCCCTCCTCCTCCCCCTCCCATGGGTCCTGCCTCAGCCCTGCCTGCTCCTGGATGAAGGAGCTGGGGGAGGCTGTCAAGATGACTCCCCTCCATGGAAGGAAAACAAGCAGCAGCTGGGATTGATCACCCCAGGGCCATCCCCACCTCTGCAGGGAGGCAAAGCCCTGTAGTGTTTTCTTCTGTTGGGGGCAGGGCCGGTGGGGGGTGGGGCACTCAGCTGGAGCCTGACAGAAAACAGATGTGGCAGGGAAGGAAGGAGAGGGAAAGAGGAGGGTTCTCAGGAGATGGCTGCCCCAGAGGTCAGAGCTCAGGGGACAGAAGAAATAAAGCAGCCCCTCCTCTCAGCTCTTCAAAAGCTCCTGACACCAACCTCTCACCCCTCTGCCCAGTTTGCTGCCTCCTTGAGGGAGAAGACCCCTGTGAAAGGAGACCGGGAGTGGGGGCTGGGTGGTGGGAGCTCCTAGGCGCCCTTTATGCTGGGTGGCTGAACGACCTTGTTCAAGTTCTGTGTCCTATCTGGGCCTCAGTCTCCCTGCTACACACAGTAAGTACTCAACAAACAAGGGCTGAATGACTGGGGGCAGTTGGGGGCAGGCGGCAGTGTTCCTCGGTCTTGGAAGATCTCCCCAGACTGTGCCTGGAAGAATCTGATCCTGAGCATGCAGATGGGGGAAGGGTGGTCAGGGAGGCTCTGCTCGGACTGAGGGGTGGTGGTGCAAGTGAGGAATGGCCTGGCACTGAGGAAGAGGCGCTAAGGCAATACAGGGGCAGGGGCCCAGGAGGCTGGAGCCACTTTGGGAAGTGGGATCCCACTAGCCTTGGGTTCTTGGGCCATGTCTGTCTGCTTAGGTCAAAGAGGGTATGAAAGTCACAAGGACTAAGCCTCCCAGACCCCCAGCACAGACCCAAGCACCTGTCCATCTGAGCCCCTGCAGGAACTGGGCTATTCTGGAACCCTCATCCCCACCCAGGCCACTCCTCTGCCCCCTCCAGCCCCAAACTTGACCCCTGTTCATGATTCCCAGCTTCTCTACTAACCTTGGGTAAGTCACTTACACTCCTTGCCTCACGTTTCCTCCTCTGTAAAACGGGGAAGTGTTAGAGCTGCCCTCGTGGAGCGGCCGAGAGGACAAAGGTATAAAGTACTCGCGGGAGCGCCTAGCCACCGCTCGCTGCTGTCATAATTTTCATTGCTGCCTTCTCTTGTCACTGAAATATACCTGTGACCCCTCCCCTTCTCTCCTGCACTGGGAACACAGGGCTTCGGTTCAGCACACAGGTCCCATCTGTGGGAAGCCAAGCTGGGACACCAGCTGGGACACCAGCTGGGACACCAGCTGGGCCCGCGTGCCTCAGGGCCAGGATCCTGCCAGTGTCTCCAAACCAGAGCAAGTTCCACCTGGAGGCACACTTCCACCTGGGGGCCTGGGGAGGCTGCATGGCTCCTCAGCACCGCGCTCTGCCTCCCTGTGAAATGGGAGTGAACCGAACACCTGTGGAGGGCACAGCACACCTGAAGGGTGGGCAGGGCTTGGTGATCGGTACCTGGAGGGTGGCCACACTTGTGATTTGGGCCAGGACTTCTCTGAATGCCAGTTGCTGGCCTGTCTGATTGGATTCTGTTTGGGTGGAGAGGAAGCTCCTGGAACAACTAGCAGCCCCCTGACCTTATGTTCCTTCAGTGCCTGTACAGACCTGGAGAGAGCCCTCAAGGAAGGCTCCAGGGAGAAGAATGACCCTTTGAACAGCACCAGCCACGCCCAAGGGCTGGGGAGAGCAGAGTTCAATGCAAAGGGCAAGTGTGCTGACCATCAGATATGGCGGGCTGGTATTTTTGGACTGAGGTCCCAGACCTTTTCAGGAATCACTTGGAAAACTTCAGGAATCGGGACGCAGTCTCCTTTAGATGGCCCACCCTGCCTCACCCCAGGACACTGTGGTCCCAAAACACTGTGTGCATGTCATGTGCCCTGTGCCCACCCACCCGCCAGGTCACCAGGCCGACCTTTGCACTCCAGGGCCTTGGCCTCTCCCTCACTGCCATCAGGATGTGGGCCTGACCCTGGTCCGCTGGGCCGCCATGGCCACTTTCAAGTCTATCTGCCTGTGTGTGACAGTGTGGGCGATGGGACCCATGGAGTCTTTAGGAGTAGGGGCGTGGGAAATCTGCAATGAGAGGAGATGGAGGCCAGCAGGAGGATCATGAAATCACAGACCCTTTTAACCACGAGAACCCTCTCCTCACTCCTCTAGTCTGATGGAGACTAAAGTCTCTGCCGAGGCCTCCAACCAGCTTGACGTGGCCCCAGGCTCCATGCTCTGCCTCAGCCCTCAGCTCCTCCCATGCTCTGTGCCCACCCTGCCCCCTGCTTCACACATGTCGTTCCCTCACCAGCAGTGCCCCCTCTCTTCCACTCCCGCCCAGCCCCCTTAGTCCATGACCCTCCACTCCCCATCAGAGTACAGCCTGGTGCAACTGTCTCAGCAGAGCACTCCCCAAGTGCTCCCAGTGCCGCCTCCCTGCCCTCGGCTTCCCCTTCCTTTGGGCCTCCCCTGCCCCTGCTGCTGCCGCTTTCCCTGTGACTCAGCTTACACAGGGAAGACTCACCCACCCGGCTCCTTGGCGCCAGACTACCTCATCAGCAGTGACCTCCTCTCCTACCAGCCCCTGGACTCGGTCCTTTTCAGAAACTCCTCTCTGTCCAGCTCACTGGCCCCCTGGCCTCCACCCAGTCCTGGCCCCACCTCTCCATCAGGGCCCTTTTGGCTCCCCTTCCTGCCGTGTAGGCTGATACCCCAGGATTGTGCATTATCCCATTTTCCCAAATATGCCCAACGCTTTGACCGTCTTCCCTCTGAAACATTCCCCCGTCCGCAAACCTCTGCCCAGTAGCACCCCTCCCCGTCTCCTGCCCACTCTGCCTAGTGAGCTAGAGAGTCACAGGATTGGGCTGATGGCTCTGCTATAGTTAGGAGTATGCTGCTTGGCAGTACAGCAGGTTTCTCTGGCAGGCCCACTCCTCAAGCCCACCACACTCCTCCTCACCCTCATTCTCAGCTGAAGACCTCATGTCTCATTTCACTGAGAAAACAGAAGCCTTGGGAGTAAAGTTTCTTATCTCTGCACTATCAAACCCTCAGCCTTCCTTACTGTCCCCGCCCCCCACCCTCCTGTGCCAAGATAAGGCATACTCTTGCCCCTGCATCATCAGCCTTTTGCTTTCCTCTGGATCTGTCTCACTTGCCTGAAATATGCTCTGGGCTCTCCATCTCTGGAACAGCCACCCCAATGCCACCCTCCCAACTCCAGCTACTGTCCCATTTGTCTGCTTCTCTCCATGATGAAACCCCCTCGAGAGAGTGGACCAAGAAGTTACTCCCTCTGTAGGCCAACCCGGGGAAGCCTCCCCCCGATGGCCCTGTGGCCTTAACCCTGCCAGCAGGTCCGCTGTCAGCCGTCATCCCCACCTGACCTGCACCTGACCTACAGGGCACCAGCTTTAGTGGGACTCAAACCTTGGCTGTCATTCAAGTTCCCATGTAAAAGGGATGCCCCACGAAGCTTGAGGACCACCTCCTCATACCCAAATCTCAAGGGCACCTCTCCATGGTCATTACACCTGACAACTTGGCACCGACTACCACTCGTCCCCTCGAACAGTGCTCCCCTGATCGCCAGGACTCCACGCGCTCTGTCTCTCCTCCTGCCGGGCCCTTCTCCTGCACCTAACCCGGATGCTGTGGGATCGCAGCATGTGGCCCGGGGAATCCCTTCTCCACTCTGTCCATGTTCTCTGGGAAATCTCACCCAGTCCCTACCACCTGCAGGGCAGTGATGCCCATCTACGTAGGAGCCACCCTAGCTTCTCAGCTGAGCTCCAGAGAGACACAGCCGAAGGCCCTCTTGACATCTCGACTTGAATTTTTAGTAGCATCTCAAACGTGACATGTGCATCAGAGAACTCCTGTTTTTGTCTAGAACACCCATGTCCCACCCCGCCCCACTCAAGCCCAGGGCACTGACCTCAGTAACAACCACCTCCACCCACTCAGGTGCTCAAGCCTGGAGTGTGGCTGTTCAGGGTCCCTGCCCTCCCGCACCTTCCGCACCCAGTCCACTGACACTTCGTGTTGAACCCGGATCCAGAGCCACCTCCCTGACTCAGACCTCTTCCAGCTCACACGGGATGTGGCTGTGGCTTTCCCACTGGCTTCCCTGTTTTCAAACCCTTAGTACCCTCCCCCCACCCAAAGTTCATCTCTATATACAACCAGAGTAATTGCCTCAAAATAAAGCAGGGGGCATGCTGCTCAGGAGTTTCCTCCTGAGGCCCCCAAGGCTCCAGGAGTGCCATTCAGCCTCCGCTCCTTTATTCCCCCTCCACTCTCCCACTCCCTCACTGAGCTTCGAGCCTGGAGCACCCCAAGTCCTTATGGCCTCAGGGCATCTGCACCTGCTATCGCCGCCCTCTTCCTAGGGTGGCTGCCCCAACTGTGAGAGGTCTAGCTTTCTGCCCTCCTCCAGGTTTCCCCTTGTAGCCTGCAGGAGTAAGGTCCTCCCTGGGACCTGCTACCTCAACCCCTCCCCACCGGGCAGGCCAGTGGGCCCTGGGGCCCCAGCCTTGTGCACAGTGCCCCGCACAGCAGCTGCCCCATACACAGGAGTCAACAGGGTGAGTAAATGAACAAAACGCACACTTTCCACAGCAGTCCATCATCCTCACATCCCCCTCTCCCAATAGTGCCCAGTTCCTACCTTTCAAACTTTGCCTGGGGTCTGCAGTCTCGGGGTTTTGGAATGGTTCCTATTTACCCTCCTCCCCTTCTCTCACTCCCATTTCAGATGAGACAAGAAAGCTAATTTGGAGGGACCTGGTCTCACCCTTGTCATAAGAAGGAGGACTAATAAGGGACAAAGTCACCCCCCACCCCGTCCCTTCAGTGAGCCCCCTGCCAGCTCACCTGCTTGTGTGGGTACACGTTGATGTGGCACTTGATGCACTCCTGGCCCATGTTGGCCCAGGAGTTCCCGCTCATCCACTTTCTCTTGCACTTGGGACACTTGTACTCGCCGAAGCAGCGCTTTTTGCCCTGGTACGGGGTCAGACCCTCGCCTTTGGGGCGTGCCTAGGGGACAGGAAGCAAACACAGGGTTTGGGGTCCACCAGGCCAAAATGCTGCCCCCTCGGGGTCCCCACGGTCTCCTTCTTCAGCTTTCACACCATGTCCCTGACTGAAAGCACTCTGTCCCCAATCCAGAGAACAGCAGGGTCACCGCAGAGCACACACAGGAATCCAAGGCTGGGAGACAGAGACAGAGGAGGTGGCAGGGCTGGGGGGTGCCCACCTTTTTCAGATTTAAGGGAGCAAAGCACTGGATGGTGGCTAGGAATCACTTCTTTAACTCAGATGTCACAAAGAGGTGGCAGGTGGCTGCAGGAACCCATGCACAGCTGCTTGCTGGTCCACACCGTGGCATGGCTTAAGTGGTTATTGAAGAGGCAGTACAGGCACCGGGCTGCCCAGTGCCCGTGCAGTGTAGGTGGCCTCGCCTCACCCCGCCCCGCCAGCCGCCCCACTGCTCCCACCGGCCTGCCCACCCTGGAGGCGGCTCTGACCCTTCTCCGTGCACCACCCGAGACAGGCTCCACACTGACAAACACGCAGGGCGTGCACACGCATGCTTTCTTCCTGCTCACACAGCAACGGTATACTGGCTCTGCATCTTTCTGGTTTTCTTTTTACTTAATAATGTATTTTGGACATATTGTAAGATAAATATAACAAACCACCCTGTTCCTACACCAGTAGAAACAGAGCTCTTTTCTTCTGTTTAGCAGTTGCAAGTCCCAGTGTTCGCCAGTCACTGTCACAGAACATCCGGGTGGTCTCTGCTCTGCCACCATCACAAACAACGCTCCAGAGTGTGCGTGTGTGAGTGTGCACACGTGTGTGTGAGAGAGACAGAGAGAACATTGGTGGGACAAATTCCTAGAAATAAAATTGGTACGTGCAATTTTAATTTTAAAGGCAATGGCAAATTGCCACTGCCCTCCTCCCAGGGCACCAATTTAATACCCCATCTCCTCACCAAGAGAGCTTTCATGGCCAACAGTCTGAGAGGCAGAAACCCTCAGAGGAGTTCCCACCTGTACGTCTTCCGTTATGAGCAGGAGAGATGCTCCCCATGCACTTAAGGACCATGTGCACCACCTTATGAACTGTTGGTTCGAATCCTTTGTAAAAGTTTTCCCTGCTGGGGTTTGGTGTTTTTCTTCGTGATTTGTAACTGCACTTTATATATTTAAGAGACAAGCTTTCTTCTACATGGCGTTTTATTTATTTATATTTTTAGACAGAGCGGGAGGGAGGAAGGAAGAGAAAGAAACATCAGTGTGTGGTTGCCTCTCACGCGCCCTCTACTGGGGACCTGGCCCTCCACCCTGGCACGTGCCCTGACTGGGGAAAGAACCATGGACACTTTGGTTCGCAGGCTGGCATTCAATCCACTGAGCCACACCAGCCAGGGCCTCCTACATGGTGTTTTAAGTAGCTTTATTGAGATGCGATGCTACATTTACCAATTTAAGGTGTTCAATTCAATGCATTTTAGCATATTCACAGAGTTACACAACCATTACCACAGTCTAACTTTAGAGCATTTTTGTCACCCTCCCAAGAAACCCTGTACCCATGAACAGTCAGTCCCCACCCTGCCCCTACCTCCTCATCCCACCCACACCTGGGCAACCACTGGTCTGCTCTCTGACCCTCAAGATCTCCCTGCCCTAAATATCTCACATCAGTGTGGTCATACAGTAATTGTCCTTTTGTGTCTGAATTCTTTTACTTAGTGTGATGTTTTTAAGGTTTAGCTGTATTGTAGCACATATCAGTACTTCATTCATTTTTGTTGCTGAAAAATATTCCATTGTATGGACATGCCATGTTTTATGTAAATTCACTCATCAGAGGACAGAGATTTGAGTTGTTCCTAATATTTGGCTATCATGAGTGATGTTAATGTGGACATTCATGTACCAGTTGCATAGTGTCTTATAAAGTTGATTTAGTTGCTCCAATATTTAAAAAATGGGAGATTTCACATAGAAACATGACCACATTGGTCCAGAATTCTTATGGTGTCTATCAGCTGAGGTTGCGAAGCAGCTACCCTGTCAGACAGGTGCCACCTCGGCTCTGACCAGCCGCTCCCAGCAATTTGTGTCACCTGCTGGCACGTGCAGGCTTTGAGTTCGAGATGCGCTGAAACACAGGTCCTACATGGTGACCATTGAACTGTGCCCCCTAGACTGGCCTCGCAGTATTCCAGAGGAGCTTGTTAGAAATGCAAAATCGCAGGCCCCACCTTAGATCTACGGACTCAGAATCTGCATTTTAACAAGAGGCCCAGAGAATTCACATGCCATTAAGTTTAAGAAACATCTGTTTCCATAATACTGTTTGCCTGGGTAGTTGCCCATTTGTGAAGTAAGGTTAAGAGCATAGACTCTGGATCCAAATCCTAGCTCTGTGATCTTGAGCAAGTCACTTCACCAGGATAACAATAGGACTCTACATAAGACTGTCATCCGGATTAAATGAGATAATGCATGCAAAACACTTGAAACAATGCGCAAGTCGGTCCACCTCTCTGTGCCTCGGTTTCCTCATATGGAAACCCAAGATGAGGACGACGAAGGGCCTGCCTCTCAGGGCAGATGGGAGGATGAGATGCATTCATGCATGTGAAAGTCTCAGCTCAGTGCTGGGACACTGCAAGTACTCAGTCCCCAACAGCAATTTCAGTGTGATTCTCTCCTGGGCCTTGCCCAGGGAGAGGGAGCAGATGTGTTCTAGCCAATGGAGAGGTTAGGACTGAGACCAATGGGTGTATACTATAAGAAGAAAGTTCCAAAGATGGGAGGGAGGCCTGGGTAGAGGTGGACTTGCTATCCTTGGGTTTCAGGGGATGTGGCAAGTGATAAAGGAACAGCATTAGGAATGTTCAGCTTCTGGAATTCCAGGCAGGGACAGAGATAGAGAAGGGCTGTGGAAACTGCAGGTTCTGCTGGCAGAGGACAAAGAGAAGAGTGAAGAAAACAGTCATTTATTTATGAAGCACTGGTCTTTGTGTTGGCCTTGTGCTCAGGGCTCCATGTCCTGTCAGATCCCCATTCACCTCTTCCTATAACCCTGTGGGGCAGAGAATATCATCAACCCCTTGACTAGATGGTAAAACTGAGGCCAGGGGAAGGAGCAGGGCTTGCCAAAGAGTTTCCTGTGTGTGAGGAGCAAGAGGCTAGGCCCAGTGGGCTTTACCACAAGGTTACACTTGGCTCACCTTTTCCATCAACCCCCTAAGTGTGTCCCCATCATGAAGCTGAGGTCTGTGCTCAGGAAGCGAAATCCCTCAGGTCCCCAGGCCTCAGCTTAGCCCAGCCCAGCCCAGTGGCTTTGCCCTCCTGCAGGTCAGAGGAGAGTTGTGGCTGGCAGGCAGGGGTGATGGAGGCGAGGAGCCGCTTCCTGGAAGGGCTCAGTCCCGACATTGTTTATGCTTGAAGACCAGGGCAGGGTCAAAGACAGCAGAAATTTTTGACAGAACAAAAGCTTCTCTACCCCCTACAGTGTCCCTCTGTCTCCTCACAGAAAGGCACAGCCTCTTCTCATAAACTTTAGCATGAAACAGACGGTTATTGCCGAAGGCTCTGCAGGGGCTGTCACCCATCTCAGCTGGGAAGGATGCCAGGCCCAACCAGCTTCTCCTGACCCAGGCCCTTGCCACGTACCCCTCTGGGGAATCAGATCTGCCCGGAGCCTGGGCAAAGCTCACTGAGGTTCAGAACCCACCTCTAATAGCACAGATAGGCCCTCTGGGGACCAGAGAGCCAAAAGACTTGCCGAAAGATACACAGCAAATCAAGGACTGAGCAGGAAAGAGGGATTGTGTTCCCTGATCTCCAAAGCAGGGCTAGAATTGCCAAGGAGGGCAGCCTGGGAAGTGGGAGGTGGTGGCTGGCGTGGGAGTAGGAAGGAGGCCTTATGACAAGGAGCAGAGAAAGCAGAACTGGGGGAGGAAGGAGGAGGAGCCATCCAGGTGAGTAAGCATCTTGGGAAGAGATGCAGGTAATGCTGACACTATCTGATCACTTCTTCAGAGTTTTCTTTCCACCATCTCATGAGATTTGTGGCCACTGGCTGTAAGGTAGTGAGCCCCCTGTCACTGAGGGTATGTAAGCAGATGCTAGGTAGTTGTTCACTAACTACCAAGGAGGTTGCTAAGGGGACTTATGCCCTGGTCAGGCAGTTGAACCAGGTAACCCTGAGGGCACTTCTAACTCTTTAGTCCTTCTAACTCTTGTTGCTGGTGAAAGCCAGATGAGCAGATATGAGGAGGCGGCACTCTCAGATGCTGCTGGAGGTAAGGGCTGAACTGGTATATTTCCTATTGTATTTCTATACTGCAACCCAGCAGTCAGCCTTCAAACTTAAAAAAATTTTAAAAAATCCGTTCCTTCTCCTCAGCAAATCTATTTCTGAGTGACCATCCTAAAAATGATCAGAGATGTGGACCAAAGGGCTGTCCAAGGACATTCATTATGGTATTGTCTATGACAGCGAAAAATTGGAACCAGCGAAACATCCAACACTGATGCTTTGATTCCCTAAATGATGTCACACCCATTGGATGAATGACAACAGAGCCATTAAAATATTTATGAGAATTTTTTTAAGGGTTTGGGAAAATGCTTATAAAGAAAGCAGGATAAATGATCAAAAATAGACTACTTCCAGAGAAAAACTGTAAAAAAGAAAAACTGTGCAAGAAAAGGGTTGGCAGGAAATCAGCCAGAAGTGTTCAGAAGTTGCCTCCAGGAGTCAGCCTGCTCTAATCTAATTAATGAACCGGCTTTAATGAGTATGACTCCCGAGCCTGCAAGGCCCCACCTGTCCACGAGGGGGCGCCCTGCACTTTCCCAAAGGAGATGGTGGTTCTGTCCACACTCTTCCCTACTCCCTGCCCCTCGCTGCATCCCCCACCCCCCACCCCCCACCCCTTACCCTTTGCTCTTGCTGGTGTGTAAACAGGGCTGGGTGTAGGGCACTGATGACCTGGGGCTGCTGATTCTGTTGGAACATGTTCGTGTCCAAAGAGCTGCCCTGCCCCCAGTCATGGAGTGGGCTTCCCACCTCCTGGATCCCATCTATTTCCCGATTTTGAGGATAGCCAGAGACATATCCACACCTGTCACAGGACAGTAGAGCCTAGCTGGTCACTCTGCCCATTAATGTCCCTGCCCTGCTTCCCATAGTCCTGGCAGGAGTGAATCACGCTCTCTCTTGGCCCCTTTTAGAGTGAGTCCCTTTTGCAGGGAGATGACACTGTCACCTTTGGTAGCCTGAGGCAGAGAAAGCAACCCAGGAACCCCAGGCTCAGGAGGTAGTGGCCCAGCAGGGTTGCTGAAGACCTGTGGCTATGCCCTGCACAGCACAGCTCCAGGCCGGCTCTGCCCCAGGATGCACAGAATCTGCTCTTAGGGTACTGCGTCCCAGCTGTGCGCCCCAGTGGCAGGCCCCATCCTAGCCCTGGCTGCACCACCTCTGTCTGCCCAGGAGAGCAGGCCATGTCTGGCCAAGCTCTGGCACAGACTAACAAACACATGAATTAGATATCTAGTCAGGGCCAGACCCTCTTTGAGTCACATTGTGAACCAGATAGCATTAGGCCCAGGTTTCAGATGAGAATACTGAGGCATGAAAAGGTTAAGTGACTTGCCCAAAGCTATACCACCCAGCAAGTGGGTTTGAACCCAGGCCATCTGACTCAAGCCCACTCTCTCAATTGTCCTGTAATGTGCCAGGATCGCACAAGGACAAGGAGCCTGCCTAGCCAGGATGATGAGAAACGGGAAACTCTAGGCCGGCCCCACAGTGGGTCCAGCTGAGAGGCACTGGCTGGAGGCAGAGGAGCAGGGGGAGGAAATAAGGAACAGATGGGCCCCTTGCTGGCTCACTGTCCTGCCTGCTCTGCCTGCCCTCCTGCAGCTGGGCCACTGAGGTGGTCCTGGCCATGAAGGAAGACAGGAAGAGCCTTGGGTCTCAGGAGTTTGCGATGCCCTCTGCACAGATGACGACATGAAGGCTGAGAGGCATGGGTATCCGGCCCGCAGGCCCAGGACTCTCTGTGCAGACTTGTTGGCCTTTCCTAGCCAGGCCAAGAGGGTCTGGGGGAGTTTTCTGGAGGCTAGGGGCTCCCCCTGGGGAGGTAGTGCCTCGCATTCTTTGGAGGGACAATTGATCTTTTTGAGCACCCTTTCTTGGCCCACAGGTGCCCCTCTGCCCTCCCTGTTGTGTCTCCTCGGGGCTGGGCCAGTGGGGAGGCTACGGCCAGAGGCCCGGGTTTTGGCCCTGGTTGTCCCATGCCTGTCTCAGAGCCTCAGTTTCTTCAGCTTCCAAGTGAGGGAGCTGCTCTGAAAGAGCTAGAATACTGACCTTTAATAAGCATTTACTATGTGCCGTCCACTTCCCAACCTCCCACCCCACAGCCCCTCCATTTGACGAGAGGATACACTGAGGCCCAGAGAAGCCAAGTGTCCCAGGTAGGGCCCCACAGCTGTGCGGCCCAGACTTGAATCCTATCTGCTGACTTCACGGCGACATCTCCCACCTCACACATGGCCTCTCCATGAAATAGTGAAGAAATTAGAGAACAAGCCTGCTCCTCGAACATGACTCACTTCTGACATCTCACCCCGACCCCTGATCACCACCTCAATTATTCCTTTGTTCAGTTAACATTTATCGAGCACCCACTCTGCACAAGACTTCGTGGAACGTTCCAGAAATATGGAAATAAACAAGACAGATAAGGAATGCTCCCACAGCCCAGGGCTTTCCACAGGGGCCAACCCTCTGACCCTTTTGCCAACCGTTGCCCACCCAGTCACGAACACCGTTGGCCAAGCACTCCCGGACCCAAGCCAGAGACAGACTCCCGACTGCAGAAACACACGAACCCACATCCTTAGGCAGAGGCCACTCCTCACCCAGTCCCGCCGGATGACAGGCGTGAGGCCAACGTGTGGCACAGTCCCGCCAGATGACAGGCATGGGGCCAACGTGTGGCACATAAAATGATCTCTCATCAGTGCAACAGCCCCCTGAAATGAACATTCTTAACCCTAATGGCAGGTGAGGAAACTGAGGCTTGGGATAGGGGCAGTGACTTGTTGAAGTCACAGAATTAGTAAGCAGCAGGGCCGGTTTCCGAGCTCAAGTCTGTCCAGTGCCAAAACCCATGCTTTTTCTTCTCATGTCCTCTGTGATGTTGATTTAGGGGACACTCCAAAGACTTCCACACTCAAGTGTCCACAGACATGGCCTCGAAAGACAGGCGGCAGGGCTGCCTCTGCCTCTGCAGCCTGGTCCAGGCAGCTGCAGACTCCACTGAGGCCTGGAGGAAGCAAGCAATCAGAGGACAGGTGGGCTGGGCCTGGAGGCCCACAGGCTGCTGAGAGGGAGGAAGGACGCTGCACAAGTCCCCCCTGGGTTTCCTCCGGAGCCTCAAGGGTCCCCTTGTCTGAGCACAGGCATCCTTGTTGCCTGCCCCCGGCCCCCTTCCCTCTTCTGGGTTCCTGCCGCAGCCCAGCATGGGCCCAGAAGGCCCAGCCTCCTCGGCACCCCTCCCAACCACTTCCCAGGCCAAAGCCACCGCAGAAATGCCATCCTGATTCCACAACACTGGGGTTTGTCAAAGTGCAGGGAACAATGGAAGCTTTCACAGTGCCAGGAAAAGGTCTCAGGAAAACCCTGGGGAGGGGGCACGGAGTGGAGGCGTGAAGAGGAGGGAAAGGGCCAGTTAGAGAGGAGAAAACAAGGGGAGACAGAGAGACAGGGCAGAGAGGCAGAAGACATCAGGAATAAGGCACAGGGCGGCGGGGGTGTGGTGAGAGCCAAGGGCATGAGCAAGACTGAGGACAGTGCGGGGAGACTGGGCAGCACCACCGAGACAAGGGAGGTGAGACAGAAGTGGGCAATGAACCGCGGGGAAAGAGGGAACAGGCACGGGTGAAACCACAGAGAGCAAGGAAGCCCTTCCAGGACCCAGAGGGGTGTAGAGGCCCCAGGACCCCCACATGCCTTGGGGCACAGTGTCCATGGCCCTGAGGAACCCTGGCCCAGAAATCAAAAGAAACCCCTCTCTCCAAACCCTGCCTGAAGGCCAGACAATTCGAAGTTCTCTCTGGTAAAACTTTTTGGAAAGCAAAGACTTTTTAATCACATGAACAGCCACTCCCTAAGTTATCTGTTTCCTGCTTCTGGCTTTCCTCCATTAGCAAACCACACAGATCAGAGCTAAGGGGCGGGGAGGGAAAGAGGGGCCAGTCCAAAGGGGTGGAAAACATCCGAATCACAGTGATTGCAAAAGGCCTGGGTTTTCCTCTCCTCCTGTGACTGCTGCTGCTGGCTGAGGAGATGGATGTGAGATTTGCAACCACCCTGCGGTTGGCACACAGCTGGACGCTACTCGGAGTCTAAACACCATTTGTTGTCCCGAGTGGGATTCCAGGTCCCTGTTTGGGGGCCCATTAGCTCAGTTAGCCCCCTCTTCTGACTGTGGTCCCTGTCTTGCTGGGACTTGACCCTGTGCAGCCAAGCAGAGTCTCCCCCAGGTACGTTAGTGACCACTTCAGGCTTGAGGGCCCCTACCATCTACAGGACTGAGGCAAACACTTAAGGCTTTGGTGCCGCTTCACCGTCTGGCCCAGCTGAACTTCTACCAGTTGCTGCTACTCCCTCCTACAAAACTTATACTCACACAACAGTAACAACAAAATTAATTCCTACAAAAGATGCATCTCTGCCCTGGCTGGCATAGCTTAGTGGATTGAGCTCGGGCTGTGAACCAGGCATCGAAGGTTCGATTCCCAGTCAGGGCACATGCCTGGGTTGCAGGCTACAGCCCCCAGCAACTGCACATTAATGTTTCTCTCTCTCTCCCCCTCCCTTCCCTCTCTAAAAAAAAAATAAATTAAAAAAAAAAGATGCATCCCACTCCCTCCTTCCCCCTTTTGCTCTTGCTATTCTCTATGCCCCCAAACATTTTCCCACCCAGTGTAGGTCCCTACAGCCTCCAAGGCCACACTCAAAGTGTACCCTTCTGGCCTCCCACATCTCAGTCGAGATTAACTGCTCTTCTTCGGGTGCTTGCCCCACCTTCCAAGTCCCAGCCTCATGCACTAGCTGTGAACCCTCCTGCTGCCTCCCCAGAGAAATCCCTGGCTCCCCAAATGCCCAGGGGACTTTGTGGTCTGCACCACTCACTCGGCTTTGGGTCATGTCCTGCTCTGACCCTGCCTCTGCATGCCAGGGATTTCATCCCGAATTTAAAGATTTCCACAAACTGCTGTCTCTGCTGTCCTGTTTCCTATCAGTGTCTAAGCATGCGGTGGGCACACAAGGCCCTCCACATCCTCTGCTTCCCTCAGAGCACCCTAGGTGGGCCTCAGAGCACATCAGTAGCTGGAGGAGACATAGGTGTGACAGTACCCATGATGGGTAAGGTGTGCAGGTCAGAGCTGGGACATACATGCAGAAGGTGATAATGACGTCCTTCCTGGGCTGTGCTGACCACTCTGGAGGGCCGCCTGAGGCTGGCATTTTTATAGGTAGGCTGGTCCCTGGCTCTGCATCTGAGGCTATCCCAGGCAAGGCCTGGTCAGATGTAACCTGGCTAGATGTGGCCATGACCAGCCCAACCCTACCTGGCTGGAGAGAGGCTCTGCCCAAATCCTGAGGGCAGGACTGGGGGCAGGAAGGTGGTGGGTTAGGAGGAAGAAAGGCCTCAACCTAGAGTGAGACTATGGGTGTGAGAGCCACAACCCCAGGAAGAAGGGACAGGGGAACTCAGCTCAAAATAGCAATGGGGGAAGGGTGTAGAGAGTGGCTGAGTGCCAGAAAAGAAATCTGATCTGCCCTGGCCGGTAAAACACTGAAGTCAGCAGTTTGGGGCCACTCTGGCAGGAGCCAGGGGCTGGGGCGGGAGGCTGCAGGCCTGATTCCCACTTGGGCTCTCTTCTCACACCAGTCCCTCCTCTCTATGGCCTCGAGTTCCTCATCTGGCCACTGAGGGAGAAGCAAGCAATCTGTTTTGGAGAACTTTCAGTAGGTGAGTGTTGGAGCCACAGACACGATGCTGTGTGCCATGCACCTGCCTTGTAGGTAGCTTCCTTGCAATCCAATTTCCAGATGAGAAAAAGAGGCCCAGAGAGGTTAAGTCACCTGTCCAAGGTCACAAAGCAGGTAAGTGGCAGGGCTTGAACCCTGGGCTTTCTGGCTGTGGTCCAATACCTTCATTGCTGAATGAGGTCCAGAAGGCTGTGGACTGGTTTCAAGGTCACCTGTGGCAACTGTAATGGTGCAGGGGTTAAGAGGTTCCTGGGGGGTCAGTCCAGGCATCTGCCAGCTTTTACTGTCATTCCACAGTGTCAACAGCATTGGAAATCAGAGTGAGTCACAGGGAGGAGGGGGTATGTGTGTGTGCGTGAGCATGCAGGTGTATTTGTGCATGTACATGTGCGTGCGCATACCTCTCATGGTCACGGCAGGGCATCAGAGGCAGCACAAACCTCCCCATGTTCTTCCCCTTGGTGGGGGGAGGGGGTGGTCTGGCAGTGTTAGAGCTGTTCTGATGTGACTTTTCAGGGGGTTGCAGGGAGAAAAGCAAACCTGACACTTCCCACCCCCACAGCCCAGGCTGCAGCTGACCTTGCTTCTTCACCCAGGGACTGAAAAAGTCTGCAAACTGTCCCTTCCACACTGTTCCAAAGGGCAAGGGTGCCCAGCGTGGTTCTGCACCCAGCCTTGCTGGGTGCCCCAGATGCTCCATTCCCCTCCCTGAGCCCTGGGTTCCCCAGCTGGAAAACCCTCACAGCTGTTACTATGTGCAGCATTACGTCCATTCTCAATACAGCGCCTAGAGATGAGGAATTCAAGGCACAGAGAGGTTGGGGTTTGCCTGAGGTCACACAGACAGAAAGTGGCAGAGCTGGGATTCAAACACAGGCCTGGCTGACTCTCACAGGACCATATGCCTTCCATGTGGTCAGCAGCTCCGATCCTCTGGGGTGCCCTTGCCCTTGTCTATGGGCAGCCCCACATGACTATAACCCTGCTGGCACCCTGAGACGGGAGAACAGGGAGTGTGTGAACATTGCAGAAGAGGGGGCTAGTGGGTGGTGCTCATTCTCATACCCGCCACCACCCATGCCAGCCCCACTACCTGGCAGACACTAGTCTCTCAGAGTGGAAGCCGCACTATCCCTTGGAAGCTTCCCCTGACTGCTCCTGCCTGCAGGGGCTCCTCTGGTCTCTGTTCCCCACTGGGCTCACCTTGTCACTCTTGGTGCCTCAGGCCCCTGGGGCAGTACCAGGACCCTCCACACCGGTGGAGGAAAAGCAGTGTACATGTGCCCCGCAACCTTGCACACAGTCCCTCTGCCAAGGTTCCCAGCCAGGTCCTTCAAAGTGCTGACACTGTGGCCAGAGCCAGACAGACATGGGACCTGCCCTCATGGTGTGTCTGTCCCAGAAAAGCTCTGGCATGGGAGCCAGGCTGACCAGGCTGTATGCTCTCTCATTTACTCAGCATGGTGACTCTACCACACACAGTGCTAGGAATACCAATCCATTTTCCTTACCAGAAAACTAAGGCTCATTTCCAAAGCCACACAGATGCAAAGTCTGCATTCTCTTTTTCTGACTCCAGATGCCAAGGCTCTTAGTTCTAGAGCCCAGGCTATTCCTCACCCTTGAGCAGGCATCGAACCACCTGGAGGCTCCTTATAACACAGGCCACTGGGCCCTGACCTAGTTTCTGAATCCCTAGGTCTAGGGTATGTCTCAGAATCTGCATTCTAGCAAGTTCCTGAATGACTCTGCTGGTCCCACTTTGGGAATCACTGTTCAAGTAGAAGCGTCAGTCAGAGACTATCTTCTCCACACTGCCCACTCCCCAAATGCTCATTCTACAGCCTGGGAAACAGACACAGAGAAGGCAAGGGGCCTAGTCCGAGCCATGGGTCAGAGCTGAGAGTGGAGCCCAGGGCTCCTCACTCCAGGAGCTGGGCTCGATGCAGGACCGTGAGGCTGCTAGGCTCGGGAGGGCAACAGCCTGCGGTGGGAGGAGGGGCCGGTTCTTCAAAAGCAGGGGTGGTGGAGGTGGTGGCAGGGTGCTGGGGGAGGGCTGGCCTGGCTCTCCTGGACCAGCCCCAACCTGCGACTCCTTGGCATCTGGAAACTATCATGGGAAACAATGAAGGGAGCAGGGAGCCTGGCTGCTAGGGGACCGGGGCTCTCGCCTTGTCCACTCAGAAAGCAAAGAAACCACCGGCCCACAGGCATCTCCCGCCCGTGCCTCCACCATCACTTTTTGCCTTGGCACTGGACACGTATACAGGCCCCACGGGGCCAGCTGTCAGGAAAAGTCAGCCCCTGAGCTACAGTGGGGGCTGGTGGGAAAGTTGGGTGCCCAGAAGCCTGGCCAGAAGTCAGAAGATCCCAGCTGGTTTAGCTTCCTCCTTAGCCTGTGACACTCCAGGCTGATATTGGGCCTCCCTTAGTTTCCCAAAAGGAAGCTCAGGTACCACCCCACATGAGCTGGCTGCTGACCACATACTGGTATGTATCTGAACAGCTTGCTGCCTGGGCCCATGTTGCCACCAGGGGTCCCACTGTTCTCTGCAGGTGGGTGTGTGGGTGGTGGGGGGCACAAACAACCAGCCAGGGAGCAAGAAAGGGACTGAGAGATAGTCACTGTGTAGCACTCGCACTGCCTGCCACCAGGTCCCCCACTTGTGCCCTCAGTACTCAGGTACTGAGAGCCTGCTATCCACGAGGCACTGGAGCAGGGCGACAAACAAGACAGATGGAACCCCAGTCCCCAAGAACTTACAGTCAGGTGGGAGAGAAAAAGCCAGGTATTTTGTTCACATAAAGTTGTACTGAGGGCTATGAGGAATGGGGCACAACAATAGACACTAACGGGAATCCTTTCTTCAGAGAGGGCAGCCACATGGCAGGGTCTGTCCCAACCTCTGAAGTGTCACAACTTAAACTGCTTTAAGGTAGGTGTTTCCGAACAACCCCCTGCTCCTTACCCCCAGCCACAACACACTGTGGTCCAGATAACTCCTTTCCCTGCCTGGACCAGTTTCCCCAGGTGTCAGCGAGGGGAGGGAGTAGAACCAGGAAAGGCATGTACTTCACCTTGTGTGTCCACACCAATTATCTGCTACCAGAGCACTGGGCTGAGAAGATTTCTGTAGCTGTATCCTAGCTCAATAGGCCAAAATGGTGTGATTTTGGTGATGTCCACCTCACCATGGCCCTGGGCAGGGATGACAGGCACGGGTGACCTGTGTTAGCATTCTCGCCTAGGTAATTCCTAAAGATCCTCTGGTGCAAACGCTCCCCAAGTAGACAGCACACAGGCTGGAGACGCTGAGTTCCTGGAATGAGCCCTGGCTTGCTGTGAGAAAGGGGCCATTGCTTTCTACGCCTCTGGGCCCATCACAGGAGCTAATCTTGCCCTGCGTGTGTCACATGGCTGTTGTGCCTTCCAACATGATCCTGGCTGCAGAAGCACTTTAGAATCCTGACACTTCCTCCAGGAAGCCTTCCCTCCCAGCCCTCCTAGCTGACATCCCCCAGCCCCTGTGGGTCACCTGCACTTTATATGTCTCTGCAGGAAGCACAAAGGTTGCCCCACTCGGTTTGTGAGTGTTTTGCCTCCTCCCTGGGCCACTCCCCAGTTACAGAGGCCATGGAGGACTCCTCTCTGAGCCCCAGGCCGAGAATGGGCCTGGCACAGAGTAGGGGACCTCTGAGGAAGAGGTGAAGGACAAAGTGACCATTTTGGACATTACTATCAGCATGGGGTAAGTAGCTAGAGGAGACAGTCAGATAGAGTTGGGGTGGCATGGGGAGGGGGGCAGGCAGCAGCCTGGTGACTTCCTGGATGAGCATGCCAGCCCATGTTCCTGGTCCTCAGTGTGGCTATTGTCCCTATTGGTCCAGAGAGCAGGCTCAATAGGCCCTCTGTCCCTCCTTGGGCAGGCCAGTCCAGCTCGGTGGCATCCCACCCAGGCAGCTGGGAATCAAGGGCCGACACTTCCTGTCCCCACTGCTGGTGTTCAAGTGTTCTGACAGGCGGGGGGCGGAGGGGGCAGGAAGACAAGCACCCATCTATGTGCCCCAGAGGAGGGCTGCCCAGCTGGGGGATGAAGCAGGAGAAGGGACAGCAACGCTGAAGACATGCTCAGCCCTTGTCTCCACCCCTCTCTCCCAACCAGCTCCCTCTCTGAGCTGGAGCTGTCAAGAGGGTTACCCTGGCCCTCTCGCTCTTCCTCAAGCAGGCCCAGCACATCCTTGCCTCACCTCAGGGGCTTTGCACTTGCTGTTCTCTCGGCCAGGAATTTCTTTCCCCCAGATCTCCACATCATCTGTTCCCTGCTTCACATGTCTCTATTCAAGTTGCATTTCCTCAGAGAGGCTTGCCTGGCAACTCTGCCTGAACATGACCTAACACCACAGCATATCTGTTTTTATTCCTTTATTGTCTGTCGGACAACAGAATGTGAGCTGAATTATCCCCTTCTCTTTCATGTTCACTACGGTATGTCCCCAGCACCCAGAACAGTATCTGGCAATTAGTAGGTGCTCAATAAATACAGAATGAACAGATAAAGTAACACACTCAAACACTGCTCTATACGCCCCACCCCCATCCTCAGGTGATTGATTAGCAGGGGCTTTGGGAGGTGAGGTGACCTCCAGGATCACACAGCCTGTGCAGGGCAGGACAGAGCTCAGACCTCCTGAAGCCAAGTCCAGTGCTCAGGAACAGTCTGAAGCACATGCAGAGGAAGGGACGGTGGCCCACTTCCAGACAACTCTCCCCGTGCTTTCTGAAGCCACTTGCTCAGCCTGGGGAGACTGCCATGCTCCCTCAGAGCGTCTTTCAACCTCAGAGGGCTGCCTTTCCACAGGAGAGGGCTATTTGACCTGACACATGTCATCAGGGGGGCACGTTTCCTTCTCCAGGGGTGACGCCAGGGCAGTACTTGGTACAGGGAGCCAAGAGAAGCCCCTGGAAGCTCACCATCCCAGGTCCCTGGAGCCCATCTACATGCACTCCTTACTGGTCCCCGACCATCTCTCCCATCCTTGCCTTGCTCCTAGCAGCCCAGAAGGCCAGAACAGCAGGAATGGAAGGAACTACCTGGATGACATGGGCAACCTGGGCTTGTGGAGGCCCCAAAGCAAAGCCTCCTTCTCTGCCCACAAAGGGGCACTGAGCCTGTGCTCCACAAAGGGGCACTGAGCCTGTGCTCTGAGCTGGGCCGCAGTGGGCACACGGCTGCAGACACACGCACTGGGCGGGCAAGACCCACAAGGAATGACGCGCACAGCTGTTTTTCATGAGTACGCACTTTAGGATGAAATGCCAGCTCTATTTTAAGTCGACCGACAGGGAAAGAAGTGGTCAAGAAGGCAGCAGAGGCTCCTCCTTAAACCTGTTCCATGGTTCTAAGGGAGGCGCATTGGCTGAGCTCCGTGGCTCCCTGGGGCTTGGCAGCACTGTGCAGTGGCATGGGCCTGTGTGCATGTGTGCACCAACACATTGGGGAGGGGTGTGTGTGCCCGTGTGCACACTCAGAGCTCCTTGTACAGATGTGGTGAGCATGGCTGTGCAGAGACCCCACAATACACCCACCTCCACAAGTTTCAGTGGGTTAGGGGTAGGTCCAGGGCTGGCAGCCCTGGAGTTCTCAGAATGATTAAAAACAACTGAATGAAAAATCAGGAGACTCATGCAGAGGGAAGGAAAAATGCAATCACACTTATCTCTTCTTGGAAGATGTCTTTCCATTCCCTTGTGCATGAGGAGGTGCCTGCTGTCCATCTCATGACCTGCACCCTCTCAGCTGGCCGAAAGCAAAGTGAAAGACAGCTGTGGTGTGCAGCTCTGAGACCTGAGTTCGAATCCTGACTCTGCCATTACCAGCAGCAAGCGCTTGGGGTAGTTTCTGAATCTCTCAGAACCTCTGCTTCCCACCTCTCAAGTGGGGATAATACTATCTATTGGGTGGGGAACTGAGAAGATTTAACACACTAGTGAACGCAAAGTGCCTGGCACGTGGTTGTAACTCAGTAAATAGAAGACCTCAACCCTCATCAGCAGTATGTGGACACTTGCCTAAAATCTCAGATGTCCAAAGCCTTTCTTTACACTCTTTCTTCCCTATCTTGCCAGCCTTCTGAAAACCCAAGCAAGTCTCTGAAATCCAAAATGTCACCCTCTCAGTAAATAGAAACAAGCCCACTGGGTCTCCTTCAACAAACACGAGGTGCTGGTCAGAGCTGGGCTCTGTGCTGGTGTGAGAAGCTGGCAGTGGAGGAGGCTGGCCTCGGCCCCCTCCCAGCTTGTCAGGTGTAGGGTCTCATTTAATTCTCACAGTAACTGGAAGTTACAATCCACCAGCCCCCAGCCAAGAGGAGGGACTTTGTCAAGGTCTCCCAGGGAGTGAGTGGCGCGGCCTCATCTCACACCTGACTGTGCACAGCCCACCCTCTGTCTCCTGGTGTCTGAGCCTCACATGCAGGCACCAGTCCTGGGACAGTGAAACAGGAGCCTGGGGTGTGGCAAGCAGGAAGTGGCCGGGGAGGTCACATGGGGTAGGGAGAATGTCCCTAGGCTTGGTGAAATCCAGCAGGCTACAGGCTTCTGTAACCCTGAATCACAGGGCCAGTCCCCATCACCTCAGGGAGACCTAAAAGTCAGCTAGGTCCTACAGAAGGTCGATGGCTCTGTGCAAACAGCGAGGCCTGAGAAGGACTACCTGGAAGACACCGTGGTGTAGCTGGGCACTTTGGAGTCCTGGGTTTGGGCACCAGTTCTATCAGGCCCATCACTGTCTCCTTCTGGGCCTCACTTTTCCCATCTGGAATTGGGGTATGTGTGCTTAGGGGAGATGCTTTGGATGCCATAGACTCCAATGTCTGAGAGCCAACACTGACACTCTGGGAACTGACAGCTCTGCTGTGAGACGGGGCCAGTGAACTGGGTGAATAAGAGGTGCTGGTTCATGTCTGAGCTGCTGCCCTTCCTTCCTGCTGCGTGGGCAGGCACGGCCCTCACACTTGTTCTGCCTTCCACTCCACTAGCCGCAGCAATGGAGCAAGAGCCGGAGCAGAGAGAGCACTATAGGGTCTCTGCCCTCCCCGACCCCACTCTGCCACCCAGGAGAGGCTGTCCAGGCCAAGCAGGGAAGGGGGCACGCATCCAAGCTCACACAATTACCACCTTGTCTCGGGGAGACAAAGGCCGGGCTCCAGGCCTTGGTGGCCAATTGCCCAGATGGAATGACAGATCACAGTCGCTGAATTTAGAATTTTTAAGAATGTTAGCACCATAATAGCTTAGATTCATAGAATCTCTAAAATCCATAATAATAATATGTTAGAATCATAGATGTGGAGAATCATCATTTCAAAGAATAAAGCATGTTGAAACAGAAATATGTGGAAGAGTTCAAAATCACAGAATCTAGATATGGAATGATTACAGAACTTCAGACTCAAAAAACTCAGAGCAACCAACTGTCAGAATGGTCCAGTGTGAAGAACCTAGTTCCTCACAAAAATAAAACATTGCAATCACACGATCTAAGGATCGGGAATTGAACATCAAACAATGTCAGGAGTGGGATGCCCCGGAAGACCGGTTCTCGAGTCCCACGGAAGCTGCAACCTCACCTCCCCAGGCCCTCAGAAGGACAGCGATGGCTCACTCCCCTGCAGGGGCTCTCTCCACACCTGCCTGAGCTCCACACCCTTCGGGCATGAACACAGGTGCATGAGAATCACCAGGAGAGCTAAAAAATGCTCATGGCCAGGCTTACCTTGGGTCTACTGAATCAGAATTTCTAGCGCCAAGCTAAGAAAAAAAAAATTCCCTAGGTGAGTCTAATGTGAAGGCCCAAGCAAGAATCACTGATCTGGTGACCCTCTCTGCCATATTATGGGGGGGTGGGGGGAGCAGGGAATGCATGGACCTGGCCAAGGACACACAAGGTAGGCACCAGCCTCTAGACCAAGGTCAGCCCCCTCAGACCTTTCTCTACTTGCTTCCTCTCCTTGGACCCCTCTGGGTCCAGGAGCCCTTTCTCTTGCTCACTGCATCTGCCTCTGAAACTCCCTGCTCCAGGGGTGTTCCCAGTGGTCTCGGGCACCATTTGGGCCAGGACAGAGTGAGACACCTAGGGGCTACTAGGCTCACAAAGCCGCCCTCCCTCCCCCCACCCACATGCCCAAAGCCCTTCAGGTCATTTCAAAGTGGGGCTGGAGGGACACTATGATGGTCATCAAAATCCATCCCCAGCCTCTAAGGAGGCCTTCAACGAAGAAAGAACCAAGACCTCAGGAGTCATGAGCCAGCTGTCACTAGCTTTCTGTGTGGTCTTAGACAAATCACTCTGCCTCTCTAGGTCTAAATGGCCTCCAGGCAGAGGCTGAACAGAGAACCTCTGGGAGTCCCTTCCAGCTATCTCGACTTCACACAGCAGGGCCACACATTTAAAGCAGTGGAGCCCACAGCATCCTTTGCTGGCTTATTCCTGATCACTTAGGAAGTTCCTTCTTATGTCTAATTTGAAACATTCCAGCTGTAGTTTCAGCCCTTTGCCTTCCTGCAGAAAGATGGAAACTATCTGGGCACAAATGTCCTTACTTGCTCAGAGGAAATCCCCAGCTTCTGTACCCTCTTCTCCTGCCCTTGTTATAGGTCTGGTTGGCCTTGCTGACTCCAGTGGGAGCTTCACACCCAAACAAATGGGACGGGGCCTCAGCAGGGGCTGCCACAGCAACAGAGGCTGTCAGAGCCATGCCTGACCCTGGTTTTCATCCGATGTTCTCACAGCTCCTAAGCAGCTAAGCAGGGCAGGGGTCCTGCTGGGCTGGAGTGTTTCTTCCAGAGAGATGGGAATTTCTGGCCGAGAACCCTTTGGGCTATGGAAAGAAGGCCCAAGAGGTAGCTCAGGAGTGGAGAAGTAGAAGCCCAGATAGCCCTTAGACCAATATTTCCCAAATTTTAGCATGCCCATGAGTCAACTGGGAGCTTGCGGAAGTGCTGATTCTGATTCTGCAGGTCTGGGGTGGGGCCGAGGGATCTGCATTTCTGATGAGCTCCTGGTGATGTAGCTGCTGGCCCACAGACCACACTCTGGGAGGCAAGCCTTTGGATGTTCATAAATAACAATGTATTCATCCCTAAGGACAGGTACTTTTGTTTAGCTTGGCCTGCAAGCCATTTCCAGCTCTGTTAGATCATGAGATCCACACAGCAACACCCGGGGGCAGACAAAACGCATATTGTAGGGCCCACTGCACAGAAGGGGAAACTGAGATGGAGCAAAGGCAAGGGGCTTGTTCAAGATTACCCACCTGGCTATGCTCCCTCCTCTGTGGTTGGTTAGAGCCATACACCTTGGCAATGACTTACCTCAGCCAGTGACTCTGTCCTGCCTCCCACTCAACTATGCAGGCCTGGCGGTATCGGCCAGCTCCTCTGCCCTGAGGCCTCCCAGGGGTCTCCAGGAAACCCTGGCTGAACTGTGCTGGCTGCTGACCTGGCTCCCAGAGGGTTGTGTAGGTGGAATCAGCCAGGCTTATTGGACTTAAATCCCGGTAGTGCCCTTGGCTCCCATGTGACTCTGGGGGAATTCCTTGAAGTCTCTGAGAACATCGATGATGCACAAGGACTCAGCATGGTCCCTGGCACACAGGGTACTCAGCCAGTGTCAGCTTCCTGCCTTCCCTTCCTTCCCCACACCCCATTTGGGCATTGTTCATTTTTTCCCTTCCTTTTTTACATATTCAATATTTATGATAGCACGGCCTCTGAAACAAGACTGCTGGGGATCATATCTGAGCTGTGTGACCCTGGTCAAGTCACTTACCCTTTCTGTGCCTCAGTTTCCTCCTCTGTGCAGTGGGGGTAATAGTGCACAGAGGGCTGTTGTAAGGATGAGAGGAGTCAATACTTACAAAGTGCTCAGAGCAGTGCCTGGACCACGGCCAACGCTCCCCGACAGTGTGAGCGGCTGCGCCGTTGATACCTTCTCCACTCGATGGCCCCTGCTCTGCAGTAGGTGCCACGGCAGACACTGGGGCTACAGTATCGAAGCAGCGGCACTCGCTCACATCTGCTGAGCACTCAAGATGTGCCAGGCACTGTGCTAGTGATTTTGTGGACTTTCTGGCCCCACCCCGACCCTGCCCCAAGATCACAGTCAAAGAAAAATACTAAGTAATACAAATACTAAGCTGGTTGTGCGAGTTTCTTTTGGGAACACAGAGTGACCGATGGCTAGGGAGAGCTCAGAAGGCCTGTGGGAGGAGGGGACGCACAGCCCTGTGTGAGCCTCATGTTCCCAAGCAAGAAGAGGAGGAGCTTGGGTTCCCATCAACTTTTACCCCTTGTCATCATGCCTACTGCCTTGGGGACAGCACCCTCCTCACCACCACCCTAACTGTGAAATGAGACACGCTGCTCCTGCGCAAACCCTCCCTCCCTAGCCAAAGCCAGGGACGCACCAGGATGCAAGTTGAGGAGGAAAGCCAGGGGCGCACTTTCTCCCGCAGCCTGATTTCTGCCTGGGCCCGAGCACAGCAGGTGCGGCGTGTCCTGGTGGATGGATCTGCCCCGGTAGGCAGAGAGGGGTGGTGGGAAATGCCTGATATTAACCAGCTATGGGGCCATGGGCAAGACACTTAACCTCTCCGTGCCACTTTGTTGCAGAAGAAAAGTAAAAAGAAAGGAAGGCAGGGAGAGATGAAGAGAGAGAAAGTGGACATGAGAGGGAGCTGCTTCACAGGTCAAGTATGAGGGAGGTTTCATTCCTCTGGCCTCCCCACACCATGGGAGCCCCTTCCCTGTATCTGTGCCCTGATTTCTCTGCAGCCTGAACCTTAGCATGGAGGAACCTGAGGGAAAGAAGCCCAGCTCTTACAGGCAGGTCAGGTTGGTGGTGCCAAGTTTTCAAACCCAGACGCTGGGCCACCCTGCTCCAGACAAAGCCACAAGATACAGGGGGTGCTTGGTGCAGGCTCCAGCCCCATCCCAGGAAGGGGGGCACCCCAGATGCTGTGAGTGGTTTCTCTAACCACTGCCATCAAAAGTATGCTTCAGAGAACCCCTGGCAGACAAGGGCAGGGGCCACGGCAGTCCCCTGGCTCACCCCACCCAGAAGCCCATACACCTTCCCTTGCTCCCCTCTAGCCATTTCAGCAAACATTTTGTGAGCACCTGCTGCATGCAGGCCTGAGCTCGGCTGCTCACTGGACAGAGGGGAGCACAGTACAACTGGATGGTTTTCAAAGTTCATTTGCTTGCCTGGTCACCTCTGGGTATCACAGAGGCCCTGAGAGATGGGCGTCCTGGGTGACCCCGCTTCACACAGTAGGGGACATGGGGCTCAAGGGCAGGGTCAGCTTGGCCAAGCTACTGAGGAGCAGGCCTGGGACAAGAGCTCGGGCCTTCTGACTCCAAGGCCCAGGCCCCCTCCGCCAGTCAAGTGGACAGACCCGACCAGAGATGGACCCTCAGAAAGTAGGAGAAAGGATCAGCACCAGGCTAGGCAGGGCTCAGCAAGATGGTGTAGGAGCGCAGGGGACCCTCCGCAGGAGAGGGTGCATCTGGGCTGGGCTTGGAGGAGGTAGAGAAAATGACACTGAATTACTGGCTGAGGGCACAGCACAAGTGAAGCCCTGGGGCTCGAGGAGGCTCAACCTAACTCAAATGGCAAACAGCTGAGAGCAGCTCCTGGCGTTCGGGCCGGGGCCACACTCCAGGACCAGGGCAGAGCAGAGCAGAAATCACACCGTGAGGGGGAACTCCTGTCCTCCAGGTTCTAGATGGGGAGGCAGGAGAGGTGAGAAGCCATTAAAGGCCTTAGAGCCAGGTCCTGGGTCAGGGTACTAGTCATGAAAGTGGGGTTCAGAGAGGAGAGCCCATGGGCCTGGGATGGCTGGGGAAGGTGTCTTGAAGGAGGGGGTGGGGTGGGGTTCCAGCTGGGCTCTGAAGGTGGGTAAGGAGGGAAAAGAGTAGGGAAAGGCACTGCAGGCCGGGGGGTTGCTCGAGCAAAGGCACGAAGGCTGGAAAGCCCCCAGTGTGCGGGTGTGCATGCTGGTGCGTGTGCACCTGTGTGTGGGTAAGCTGCCTGGCTGGGATGGGGCAGGGGAAGGAAAGGGGAGGCTTCAGTGCTGTGGTATCTCGGGCAGATTCTCATCTGCCTCACGCCAACCCCATAAAGCCAAGCTCCAGGATCTCACTGCACAAGGAGGGCAGATGAGGCTCAGGGACCCAGAAACCTGACGAGTATTGCTATGTTAACAGGAGAGCTGCCACTTACTGAGTGCTGTTGGGCACCCAGCACTGAGCCAGCTGCTCTGCCCACCCCTGCACACAAACACCCCATGAGGGAGGAGCCCTTTCACAGAAGCCTAGGTGGAATTGTGCAGTGTTCCCAGGACACAGGTACGACAGGGCAGAAGTGAGGTCTGTGGACACCTCGAGGAGACTCGGCTGCCCTGCACGCTCACGTCCCCTGAGATTGAGGGGAGCAGAAAATGACCCCGCCAGAACCGTCCATGGGGCCTACAGAACCACCGAAGCTACTCCAAGAGAAAAACAATCCGCATGAGAGGTTCAGGTCAGGAGTGTGGCCTACAGGAGGCCATGGGCAGGGGTTGTTAATAAGTGAATGAGTGAATGGGGTCCTTCTGGTGTTCAGAGGAGGGCAATCCTTTTGAGCTTGAGGACAGGTGAAATCAGAGAAGGCTGCCAGGAGGTGACACCAGGCAGCTATTCAACACAAGGATGCAAATGCTCCCCTCCAGGTCTCCATCCACTAAGCCTTGCAGGTGGTTCAAGAACCAGGGATAGGTCCTAGCTCCCAGGCTCTGCCAATATCCCTGTCCCTCAAGGCCCATGGGCAGAGGATTAAGAAGGTGAGTCCAACTGATACGGCATGATTCCTGGGGGCTCCAACAAGTATGGGGACACGGGAGCCCCGAGTCACCAGCTGTGGTCCAGTTAAAAGGAGAACTAGCAGTGAGGATGTGAAACTGGCCCTCTGGGACTCTTTCCTTCTAGTTTGGGGCAGCAGGAAGGATGTACAAGTGACTGTCCTGTATGCCCCCACGCCCTGCGCCCTGCCCTCCATCCCCCCTACAGCTGCTCTCACTTGTCTGTGCCAGGGTAAGCACTTGGCAAGCCCATCTCTCTGCCCGGCCAGAGGGGAGCTGACAGCCCACAGGTGGCACTGGGCATCTTCCAGCCATGCCCACCACCCCTCCTCCTGGGGCACCCACGTGCGCCAAGCAGAGCATCCAGGACCCAGTGTCTGCCTGTCCGCCCTTCTAGCCAACCTGTGTGACCCAAAGTCACCAGAGCCTGCCCCTACCCCCACCCTAAGGTGCCTGAGAAAGCACAGCCTTGTTACATAGCCTCCCTGCATCCCATCCCCACAGCAGCCCGCCTCTGTGGGATGAGGGTGGGATGAAGGACCAGAGCCCCCTCTGGTGACCCTCACAGCCCCGAAGCACCTCTGAAATGCCCCAAACAAGCTGAGCTGAGGCATAATAATAATGAAAGGCATTAACATAGTCACAATAGCATATGACAGTGCCAGGGTACATATGAGGTGCCAGGCTCTCTGTTAAGAATTTTGTATAACGCGGGCTGCGAACCAAAGCATCGCAGGTTCGATTCCCAGTCAGGGCACATGCCTGGGTTGGAGGCCATGGCCCCCAGCAACCACACAGTGATGTTTCTCTCTTTCTCCCTCCCTTCCCTCTCTAAAAATAAAGAAATAAAATCTAAAAAAAAACCCCACACAACTATTAAAAAAAAGAATTTTGTATAAAATAACTCATTTACCCTCACAACTTCTCATGGGGAAGGTTTTTATTATCTTTATCTTACAGAGGAGAAAACTGAGGCTTAGAGACATTTAATTTTCCCCAAGGCCCCCAGCTGGTTCGCGGCAGAGCAGGGGGCTCAGCCCAGGTAGGCTGGCTTCTGAGGTTGTGCTCAACTCACTGAAGCACAGGAGAGGGCCTTGGTTTGGGGACTTCGCCTGTGCCAGCAGTCACCACACCATCCCCAGCAACAACCATCCCAGCTAACATTCTCTGGGCACTCGCGACACTCCAGGTTCCATGCCAAGAGCTGGAATGGCAGGGCCCAGGCCGCTCTGCCGGTGCGCCAGCCTGGGGCCCGGAGGAAGGCCCTTGCAGGGATGCCTGCTCTGCACACAGGCCAGGCCCGGGTCTCCCTCAGTGCAGTCGTGTCACGAGCTATTTGTCTTCTTGCCCTGCCTTCTTCTCTCCCCTGTTCCTCCCTCCTTCCCTGCCTTCCCTCCCCACCTGTTCTCTTCCTCCCTCTATTGATCTTTCATAACACGTAGTCCTTGCCCTGTACTGTGAGAAAACATGTTTCCCCAACCAGTACACTGATGGGTCTGAGCCAACCAACAGCCCTGGGCCCCAGGTTTTGCAGGGGAAATCTTACATAGCCTCAGTCCCCTCTGCCTGTCCCTCCCCAGGATTCAGCCCCTCAGGCCTGATGAAACCCAGACCGGCAGTGAGGCCAGCACCGAATTGGAAACCCCAGGCAGGGGTCAGACACGGGCTGGTGGCCTAGGCCCTCCCTGCCTCCATAGGACACCCTATGGGGACCAGCCTGCTCCGACCTGGGGAAAGGTGCAAGGAGTGGGGTCCAGGGTGCTACAAAGACCGGGGTCAGGGAAAAGGGGGTCTGGACCAGTCTCTGCTTTCCCCCTGCCTCCTATCCCTCCCCGCAACAGAATCCTGAAACTATTTACACCCCTCCTCTAAGGTTTCAGCTGTTCTAGGATTTGATTCTTTCCCTGCTTTATTTTTCTTCTTTTGCAATCTCCAAGAAACACGAGCTGCCAGATGGGTGGGGGTGCTGATTGTTTTCTGTCTGACATCTGGATTTCGTTAGCAGCCCTGGGCATGCTGACTCAGGAATGGCAGCTCCCCTAGGCTCAGGCATTCCCCAGACCCCTCACAGAGCCCCGTCCTCAGCTGGACAGAGGAGGCACAGGTGACAACACCCCTCAAACCTCCCTCACAGGAGGAACCTGCCCCCCAAGGATATATTGGGAGTGGTGGAGGCTGAGGGCTTAGAGAATTTATGCTTTCAGCTCAGTGCCTGATGGATGGTTGCCAGGCTGGGTGCGCCTGGGCCTGACTACTCCGAAGAGTGAACAGAGGGCTTAGGGAAAGGACGCCAGGTCCCGGATATCCTGCCCCCATTTGTACCCAGTCTCTATCCCTACAGAGGTGATGAGTGGACTATCAGGGCAGGAAGCCCTGCACTGACCCCAAATTACAGATACATTTCAGAAATGAGGAGAGGTGGCCCCAAATTACAGATACATTTTGGAAATGAGGAGAGGTTAAATGGCTTGTTCAAGGTTGCACAGGAGGTAAGTAGCAGAGTTGGAACTTGAACTTTGGTCTTTGGGTTAAAAACTTGTAGCTATTCCTTTGACCTCCACAAGATGTACCTTCACTAAGATCAGGGTCCTTATGTTGGCTTATGGACCCTGAACCCTATCTGACCTTTAGATAGAAGGTAACATCTAGAGTTTCCACATCCTATCATCAGAGAGGCCCGCAGTGGCCACCCGATCTAGAGCAACCTGCAGGTCTTCTTCAGAGTTACAAGATGAGTCTTATGGGCCCATTCCTCCATAAAACATTGTTAAAAGTGATATTTTATGACTCCATTGGTATAAAGACAAACATCCAGGCTACATTATTAGCATTATTATTTTGTAATATTTATATTTTTATCCTCATCTAAGGACATTTTTTTCATTGCTTTTAGAGAGAGAGGGAGAGAAAGAATGCAAGAAAGAAGCATCCGTTGGCTGCCTCCTCCTGTATGTGCACAGACTGAAATTGAATGTGCCAGGACCAGGGATTGAACCCGTAACCCTGGTATGTGCCCTAACTGGGAACCAAACCCACAACCTTTCCGTTAGGGGACAATGCTCCAACCAGCTGAGCCGCACTGGTCAGGGCTGCATTCATTATTGTCACATTTATTCTTTTCTTCTGGCTTTAAAGTAAATAAACATTAAAACATTTTTGTGGGCACTTAAGGCATCACAGGCCTGCCGTTTGTCCTGGAGAAGTCAGCCTGGAGCTCTCTGTCAAACCACTCAGCTTTTGCAGAACACTTCTTGCTGTCTGATATCTCCTTATCTTATTAACGTGTGCTTACTGTCTAATTCACCAACTAGAAAGTAAATCTAGGATAGCAGGAACCTTTTCTGGTATGCTCACTGTGGCATCTGTAAATGCTCAGCCCATTATAGGTGCTCCATAAATATTTGCTGAATGAATAAATGAAGGAGAGCCTATCTTTTCAGGCAGGTAAATGTGTATCCCAGTTAGGAGCACCCCACTTGTCCGGGTGGCCACCTCGAAAAGCTGGTAGCCTCCCTTGACACCTTATCCCTCCTCCCCTCACCCTCATGGTCAACATACCCCACAGATACTACATCCCCATGGTGTCCAGAATTTGTCCCCTCATCTCCAACCTTGGCTCACCCTTGCCCTATATCTGGTTTTACCCTCTATCCACATTCCTGGACTGGCTTTGCTAGCAGGCTTGCCTCCTGCAGCCCGGCCTCTGACCTGCCACTAGCGTGATACTTCAAAATGCCAATCTGAGCATGTCACCTGAAACGCTTGCATGGCTATCCCTTCCCTCCAGATAAAGTCCAAGTTTGTGCAGCCTGGTACACAGGCCTTTCACCACCTGTTGCAGCCACACCTCCTGCTCCTCCCCCTAGGCACCCAGAGTGCCAGCTGTCACCAAGGGCCCGCAATGCTCGGAAAGCAAACTCCCGTTATATACACAATTGCTTGGAAGCCTTCCCTGCCTCAGTCCCAGAATCCTCCTCTCAGAGGCCTCCCATGAAGCCCAGGCAGAGCTGGTTTCTCATTGCAAACCTCAACTGTAGCCCTGATCACCCTGAATGGCCAACCGTGTCTCAGTCTGTCCCATAGAGGACAGGGGTAGGGCCTTATCTAGCACAGGCCTGGCACACCGTAGGAGCTCAGAAAGGGTTGGGGGATTGTAGTAGGTCCTGGACCTGGCTCTCCTAGATAGGCTGTGTGTCCTGGGCACAGATGTGACACCAAGCCAAGTCCCTACCACAAACCCATACAGCTATGCAGGCAAGTGGACCTGGCTCGGAACAAGGTGCTGCTGCTCAGGTCTTCACAGTCCTGCCACATTGGTGTGCAGAGGCCAGCATGAGATGCCCAGGCAGTTGGGTAGCAACCATGACTCTCCTACAGCTACCCGAGATCTCTTCAGCCACTCCAGGGAGCAGCCCCCACCCACTCCTAGCCTCCTGGACTGCACTGAGACAGCAGACACCCTGGGGCTGGACCAGAAGTAGAATCTACTGGACACACCAACTTGGCCAGACCAAGCATAGTAAGTCCTCTGCCCACATTGTCCTTGTCCCTCTTTATTTCCAGAAACCAACTTTTTAAAAAACTCTGACATTCTGAGAATGATAGTGGAGATCAAAGTTTGGATGCAAAGGCAGATAGTAGAGCCTGGTTTGCAAAGCATGGGCTCTTGAATCAAGAAGACCCAAGTTCCAATTCCAGCTTTGCTGTTCATTAGCTGTGTAACTTCAGGCAAGTCACTTAACTTCTCTGGGCCTCAGTTTTATGTTCCGGCAATTGACTGATAGGAGTTTTTTTAAAGAATTAAATGAGCTGATGCACAAAACATGCTAAACTCAATGGTAAACTCAATGCTTAGAAAGTGTTATCGTTGTTGTTAATGTTATTATTACCCTTGAAGTAGAGGCCTAGCACAACAGTAGAAGCAGGCTTTTCAAAAACAGCATGGTAGACATTCTTGACTCCCTAGACTTCTTGAGCCAGTCCTGGCGTTGGCTGGACACGGACCCTAGTCCAGGCACAGCCTCACCCCATGGGAGAGGCTGCCCTTCAGCAAAATTGGAAACTGGTCTCCGGCACCATGCATTTCTGCTTCAGGTCTCCCAGTCTTCCTGCAGAACCCAATCCCCCCACCTGACGGAGGGATCTATGAGAAGCCGCACTGGTCAGATGAGCTGAGCTCTTGATACCTTTATCACATGCTTAGATTGGAAAAACACAGGTTTCCAACCCCTGTTTCCTGTGTTATACCACCTGGGGCACCGGCAGTGAATGCTTTAATAGCATTTTCACTGTGCCTTCCTCAGAGCCCTCGGGCTGCGTGAATAAATTCAGGAGCTAGGAAGGGCTAACTTAGGGTTCTGCATATTCCACTCCCAGTTAGGCCATTTTTAAGATATTTAGACCATTTAGAAATCACTTCACAGGAGAGGAGAAAGAAGCAGAAAAAATATTCAAACAAATAATGGCTGAAAACTTCCCAAATCTGATGAAAAACTTTAATCAATACATCCAAGCAACTCAAGAGACTCCAAGTATAATAAAAATGAAGAGATCCACAATGAACACATGATAATAACTGTAGAAAGCTAAACGAGGAGGAAATCTTGAAAGCAACAAGAGAAAAATGACATCATTTATAATGGAATTCCAATAATATTAACAACTGACTTCTCATCAGAAATAAAGGAGGTCAAAGGGAAGTAGGGTAACATATTCAATGTACTCGAAGAAAAATAAAACTTGTCAGCCAAAAACTCTATGCCAAGCAAAGCTCTTTTGGAACAATGAAAGTGAGATAGCAGGTAAACAAAACCAGAGGTTTCACTGCTCGCACACCAACCTTTCAAGAAATGCTAAAGGAAGTTCTTCGGGCTGACAGCAAGTGACCCAAACAGCAAGGCACCCAAACAGCAAGGCAAATAAATGTGAATAAAAACAAGGAGCACTGATAAGGGGATTATGTAATGTGAAAGACAGTATAAATAAATATTTCCTTTTGTTTCTTCTCTTAGCTGATGTGAAAAGCAATTATATAAAACAGTATGCATAAAATTATACTATTTGCCCTATAACATGTATAAATATATTTGCTAATAACAGCACAATAGAGGCAGGTGGGCGCAAATCTGTCCTGGGCTAAGAAAATTGCTCCAGGTGGTAAGTAACTTGAATCCACAAAGTAACAAGTGAAGAGAACCAGGAATGGGAAATAAGAAGGCTAATCTGACAATAGTTCAGTGTGCTTGCTTGCTCTCTCTCCCTCTCTCTCTTTCTCAATACAGCAATTACATAATTGCTTTCCTTTCTTTTTCTACCTTCTTTAAAACACATAAAATTATATAAAATAATAGTCATAACAAGTATTATTGAATTTTTAACATATATAGATGTAAAATGTATTAATAATGCCACAAAAACAAGGAAAAAAGACTAAAGCTATGTAAGTGTACTAGTCACTAGAGTTAAGTTGGTATAAATTGGAAGCATACTCTGATAAGTTAAGATGTATAAGTCCTGAAGCAATCACTAAGGAAATAGCGTTAACAATAGTAAAAAAAAATCATTAAAGAAATTTAAACGTTACATTAAAAATCATCATTTAATGCATAAGGAAAAATATAAGATGAGAAAAAACAGAAATTGCAAAACAAAAAGTAAAATGGCAGACCTAAATCCCACTACATCAATAAAGGATTAATAATAGCATTATCAATAATGTGAAAGGATAAACAATCCAAACAAAAGGCAGGGATTGTCAGGTTGAATAAGAAGTAAACCAAGACTCAATTATATGTTATCTACAGAATGTGCACTTTAGGTTCCAAGATTTGAACAGATTGAAAGTTAAAAAAAAAAAAAGGAAAAAGATCTATCATGTAAACAGCATCCATAAAAAAAAAGCTGGCTCTGCTGATGTCAGAAAAAAATAGACTTTAAAACAAAAAATGTTACCAGAGATAAGGAGGGCATTTTTGTGATGATAAAAAGGATGGCCCTGCTGGGTGGTTCACTTGGCTGGACCATCTTCCCAATGCGCCAGGGTTGCAGATTCAATCTCCAGGCAGGGCACATGCAAGAGGCAACCAGTAAATACATGAGTGGGTGGGTCAATGAGTGGATCTCTCTCTCTTTCTCTTTCCCTTCCTCTCTCTCTCTCAATCAATTAAAAACAAAAAGATCAACCATCAGGGAAATACAATTATGAACATAGATGAACCTGATAACAAAGCATCAAAATACATACAGCAAAAACAGACAGAATTGAAGAAAAAATGGTCAATTAAATAATAATAGCCCTGGCTGGTATGGCTCAGTGGATTGAGTGTTGACCTGCAAACCAAAGGGTTGTTGGTTTGATTCCCAGTCAGGGCACATGCCTGGGTTGTGGGCCAGGTCCCCAGTAGGGGGTGCATGAAAGGCAACCACACATGGATGTTTCTCTCCCTCTCTTTCTCCCTCCTTCCCCTCTGTCTAAAATGAATAAATAAAAATAAAGAAAAGTGATAATAGAGATTTCAATACCCCTACTTACTATAATGAACAGAAGAACTAAGCAGAACATCAACAAGGATTCAGAAGACCCAAACAATACTTTAAACCAAATAGATCTAACAGACATCTGTTAAAACACTCCACCCAACATCAGCAGATTATTCTTAAGTGCTTGTGAACCATTCTCTAGGATAGCCCACATGCTAGGCTATAAAACAATAAAGTTAGAAGTGTTGGAATAATATAAAGTATGTTCTGTGACCCCCAATAGAATAAAATTAGAAATCATTTTTAAAAGGTACCTGGGAAACTTGTACATATGTGGATATTGAAAACATACTTCTACATAATTAGTGGGTTAGAGAAGAAAACGGGATATCAGAAAATACCATGTGATGATAAGTTAAAAAGAAGATACGACACACCAAAACTTACAGGGTGCAGCTCGGAGGAGAATGTGTAGCTATAAACATCTACAGTAAGTTCTCACTTAGCATTGTTGATAGAGTCTATGACTTTAAGTGAAACAATGAATAATGAAATCAATTTTACCGCAGGACAATTGATAAAAATAGCAGTTAACTTCCAACAGTACCTCATCAATGTTGTGATGAAGCAACACTCACTGGTAATGTGCTGTACATACGAAAAGAAACTAGAAAAAGAAAACTAAACTCAATGCAAGCTGAATGAAAGAAATATTAAAGATCAGAGTGAAGTATTAAAAGTGAAGACTCAAAGGAATATTTGTACACCCATGTTCATTGAAGCATTACTCGCAATATCCAAAAGGTAGAAGCAGTAGTTGCCTGTTGGTGAACAAACGCACAAACAAAATGTGACGATCACACACACGCACACAGACGAATATCGTTCAGCCTTAAAAAAGGAAGGAGATCCTGCCAGATGCTACAACGTGAATGAACCTTGAGGACATGTTAAGTGAAATAAGCCAGTTACAAAAGGACAAACAGTGTGTGATTCCACTTGTAAGAGGTCCCTAGAGTAGTAAAATTCATAGAGAAAGAAAGTAAAATGGTGGTTGCTAGGGTCTAGGGGAGCAAAGAAGAGGGAGTTATTGCTTAGTGGGAATAGAGTTTCCATTTTGCAAGATAAAAAAATTCTGTGGGTGGATGGAAGTGACAGTTGCAGGACAATATGAATGTACTGGATGTCACTGGACTGCACACTTAAAAACAGTTAAGATGGTACATTGTATGTTACATGAATTTTGCCACAATTTCTTAATAGATCAGAATGTTAAGTAATAAAATAGAAGATAGAAAAATAGTAGAGGAAGTTAACTAAACCCTAAGTTGGTTCTTTGAAAAGGTCAACGAAGTTGACAAAACTTTTGCTAGACTAAGGAGAAAAAAAGAGAAAAGAGTCAAATTACAAGAATCAGAAATGAAAGAGGGGAACATAATACCAAGCTTACAGAGACAAATACAGTTACAATAGCATATTATAAAGAACTATATGCCAATAAATTAAATAACAGATGAAATGGACAAATTCCTAGAAAGACACAAATTACAGAAACTGACACAAGAAGAAACAGAAAATCTGAATAGATCTATAACAAGTAAAGAGATTGAACTAGTAATTTTAAAAATCTACCCACAAAAGAAAGCCCAAGCTCAGATGGTTTTGCAGATGAATTTTACCAAACATTTAAAAAAGAATTAATATCAATTCTTCACAAAATCTTCCAGAAAATAAAACAGAACGGAACACTTCCAAAATTGTGGAACTGATAAGTGATATTACATGAATAAAGCATGAAAACAATATGTTAAGCAAAAGAATCTAAGCACAAAAGACCATGTACTGTATGATTCCATTTATATGAGATGTCTAGAATAGGCAAATTTATAGAAATAGAAGATAAATTAGTGGCTGTCTAGGGGCTGAGGAATAGGGGGTGACAGCTAAGGAATGTGAGGTTTCTTTCTGAGATGATGAAAGTGTTCTACAACTGTCATAGTGATGGTTACAAAACTCTGTGAATATACTACAAATCATTGAATTATACACTTTCAATAGGCAAATTATATGGTATGTAAATTAGATCTCATTAAAGCTACTGCCAAGATAAGCACTCCACTTTTAAATATTATATACTCTGAGTTTTTTGTAATATTTTATTCAAGGAAAAGTTTTCCATGCCTTAAAAAAGCCTTGTTCATGCACCCATTCACCCAGAAAGGCTTGCACTGAGCACCTGCTATGTGTGGTTCCTTGAGCTGGCACGGGGGTTCAAACAGTGAGAGGTAGAAGTGAATCTAGCCCAGCACTGCCCTTGAGCTTGTGGTCAGGTGAGGGGTGGGGAGCATCCAATTAAATTCCGGCCTGCCAAAATACCTAGTACCTTGCCAGAAGGGCACACTCTACATTGTGACCCAAGGGAGAAAAAAATAATGGTAGCCAACATTTACTGAGTGCCCACTGTGTGCCAGGCACTGTGCTCAGCACTTTCCATGCATTTTTTCAATGGACTTTCACAATCCTATGAGTCAGTGTCCTCATTAGCCTCATTTTACCGATGATGAAACTGATATTTCAAACACTTGCCCTCCCACCTCTTGTGAAAGCTAAAGGGAGATACCTGGGCCTGCAGGAGTCCCAGACAGACTCAGGTTTGTGATAGAACCAGAAGAGGGCTTCTACCCATTCAAGGGAGAAACTGAGGCTCCGCAGGCCGCGGATGCCTCACTTGGAGTGGCATGGGTGCTCCAGGAGGCCAAGAGCACGGAGGCCCCAAGACCAGGGTGCTCACATTCATCTGCCCTCTCCTCAGCACTCCACCTCCCCGAGACTCTGTTTCTTCAACTGTACAGTGGGGCTATGAATCCTGTTTCTCCAAAGAGTTAAGAGCCCTGCACAAGGTAAGTGAACACGTCATATAACCCACATGAAGGAAGAACCAGGGTTAGCCCTGCACTGGAAAGTGAGAGGCACTGAGGGCAAGGGACCCTCTGTGCCCACATTTAGAAGAGCTCCGGCTCTGTCTGGAGAGAGGGCAGTGTGCACACGCACACTCACACACCCCTTCACCAACCTGCCACCTCTGGCTCGCCATCTCTTGCTTTTGGATAGTGGTCACACTGTGGGAGGCACAGCCACCCTTCTTCCATCAACCCACCAGCCCCACTCAAGCCTTCCTTCCCCTGGAAGCCTTCCCAGGCTGTGAGCCCAACGTAAGCATACCTCCTCAGAGCCCCGAAAGCCCCTGATGGTGTCTGAGTATCACCTGCCTAGTGGGAGGGGTCATAATATCCCAGCTCCTCCACTGACCAGCTCAATGATCCTGTGTGGTTCTTGACTCACACAAAGCATCGTGTAACAGGGGCTAATAAGAGCACTTTACACACACAGCAGTTGTGTGATGAGTGAAATAATGCTTTGAGACACTTATCACAGTGCCTCTGTCCTTCAGTGGGGCTAGGTCCTGCTCTGCCCATCTCACAGACTGTGGGAAGGAGAGGATGACAGGAGGTTTTCAAGGTATTGTTGTGAATGGCCACGAGCAGAGCCCTTCTGCTTGGGGGCTCAGCTGGGGAAGGCAAGGGAGGTGCTGACTAGGTGGCTACAGACATGACTCTGAAGATCATCTGGATCCTTAGTTGCTCGTTTGCCCCTTCTCCTATTCAGACACCCTCTGGGGGTAGGGCCTCACCTTCTGCTGAGATCCCCTTGCGCCCAGGGCCCCTGCTCACTACATATTGAGGGACAGACATATTGAGGGCTCACTGGAGTGTGGATCTGGAGAACAGCCACCAGTGGGTCAGCTCCCACTGCTCAGGAACCAGGAAGGGCCTCTCTTGCCCAGGGGTAGGGGGAGGCCAGATCACTGGAGTACATGAATCACCAGGTGGGCAGGTCTCACTAAAATGCAGCTCTGGGGTGGGCCTGAGATTGTGTATTTCTGACAAGTTCCCAGGCAACAACGGATTCAGCTATGCCTGTGTGTACTTTAAGTAGCAAGGACAAAAAGCACAGCATGACCACTTGTGATGGGAGTGGTGAGCGGGAAGCACATCTCAGCTTCCCACTGGTCCTGGCGGGGCCCAGCCCCACCCAGCCAGGCCCTCAGCTTCCAACATCTGGAGGGTGAGACAACATGGATTTTCTGAGTTTACAGGATTCCATTTCCATTACATATATGAAATAAAGTAGTACCACATCATAAAAACATAGGAAAATATGAAAAAATAGTAGGGAAAAATCACTGATAATCTCATACCATATTTAAAACAACTGTTAACCTCTCTTCCCAGGATTCCAAAGCCATGTCTGTCAGAGAGCCAGGGGTCCTCTCATGAGTGGGGTCAGCCTCAGAAGTCCCACTCAGTCATGGCGAAGCATTTGGCGAGAGACAGGGGTTGCTCCCCACACCCTGGACCTCCCAGTCCCCTTTCCCCCCCCAGCCCCACAGTGCCTTCACCCAGACCCACTGTGGGGGCACAGACTCATGGCAGGCCCCATTCTGTCCTCACAGGCAGCAGGTTGAGGAACCTACTGCAGAGGAGGTAGAGGTGGGGTCTGAGGGAGGGGGTGCACATCTGGATTCCTGGCCCAGAGCCCACATTCTTTCCCTGTGAGTGTGAGGAGTTGGGATCTCAGGAGAGAGCTGTGAGGAGGCAGCTGGCCTCCATCCTGCTTCCCTGTAACAAGACCCACCCTGGCAGGAAGACATGTAGGGCCTTCAAGGCCCAAAACCTCATTTTGGGGTACCCTACCCAGATTTCTGCCTAACCAGTGCAGGTCCAAGCTGAGCCTCTGTCCTGTTCATACCAGCCAGACTTATCTCAGAAATACCAGAGGGACAAAAAGGTGGGGACCAGAGAGAGCCATAGGGCCACTTGCTAATGGAAGGGGATGGGGGACAGGTGGGGAGCTGATCCACCTACCCTACCCATCTACCCACAGAAACTGTTACACAGGTCAGTAGGGAGCCCACAAGGCCCACCTGGGCCAGGCTGCCTTACCTGGGGGCAGTCCTTGATGTAGTGTCCTTTGTTGAAGCACAGGTGGCATAGGTAGTTGGGTGGGGGCCTCTTGCTGGGCTTTCGGGTCTCAGAGGTGAGGGTCAGGTCAGAGAAGTGCTCAGTGAGGGAGCTGAGGCCATCGGCAATGTTGTTGAGGGAGCCATAGGGTGAGGCGCTCTTGTACATGCTGCTGCTCAGTGCCTGTGGGGACAGAGGCTGTGAGGGCTCTGGAAGGCCTGGACACACCCATTCGCAGCTATGACCTCGGGGAAGTTTCCATGGGTGGGCATGCACTCACACATGGGCATGCACTCACACATAGCCATACACATTTAATTCATAATGACCTGGCAGCTGCCCACAGGCTCTGGCCTCCTGGAGCCTGAGTTCTAATCCAGCTCTGGTTGTGTGTCCATTTATACCAGTTAACCACTCTGGGCCACAGCGGCCCCGTCTGGAAAACAGGAATGGTGACTACCTCCTAGGGTTTCTATAAGACTAACATGAAGTCACAAACACATAGCACTTATCTCCTGCCTGGCACTTAGGAACCACTTAGTAAGTGGTGATGATCATGGTGATGATGATGATGATGATGATAACGACAATTATTATTATCATGAGTTCTTTACACACTGCAGAGATAAGCAAGTATAGCGGAAAACAACCTGCTGGGTTTGGGGCTCTGTTGCTTACTGGCAGAGTGACCGTAGACAAGTCACTTATCCCTGAGCTGACTCAGTTTTCTCAACTCGTAAGGAAGAGGCATGTCAGAGGCTGCACAGTTCCCATCGTACAGGAGAGCAGACTGCAAGTCAGTGCTTTGCCTTCTCTCCCGTGGCACGAGGCCTGTGCAGACTGGGTCCGGGGAGCCCTCGCCCAGCCAGCCAGCTCTCTGGGAGCCCCGGGAGGAAGCTGCCCACCTCTCCCACCTCTCCCACCTCCAGTTGACAGGAACCAGATGTCCTGCCTGGCTTCAAAGCAAACGTGGCCCAGGCCCCCTCCTGGTGTATACACCCTCTATTTATAGGAGTCACAGGCTCCACAGCCAGGCACACTGGAATTTAGCGAAGGCGGGCCTGCGGTGAGGCCATGGATCCCCTTTCCTGAGGTGAGGCCAAGGCAGAAAAAAGGCAGCTTCCTCGGGAGGGTCCATGGCAAACCTGGCCATGGGTTTGGGCATCCTCTGACCCCAGCTCCAGTGCCCAAGAACTCCAGGAATTGAACTACAGGCCTTGGGGAGCCTTGGTTCTAAATGGAGAGACATGGCCTTGTTCTTGAGAGTCCCCAGGCTGATGGGTGAGGACAGCCTGAGAGACAGATGCCTCAGTTTCCCTTACAAAAACAGGGCAGACAGGGGCCCAGTGTGGTGATAGTTCTTTCTGTGTCCCCTCGGTGTGAGAAGGGGATGAAGGTGAGTTAAGAGCTGGACCCAGGGGACTAGGCACCCCCAATAACCAGTATAGAGCCCACCCCTCACACATGTTTGCCTCCGCCTCCCTACTTGTTCCATCTCTGGGGATTTGGTGCTCGCCCTCTGGAGGACACAGCCCTCACCATCTGGGTGCCAACACTCCCCTTGGCTCCCTGGACACCCTGCTACGTGACCCTGGGCCAGCTCCTCCCCTCTCTGGGCCCCTGTTCCCTCCAGTGCAGGTTCAGATTGGAGCCTAGGACTGGAAAGAAAATCCACAGACAGCACATCCAGGGCAGCCCAGGCCAAACACACAGCCGGCCTCCAGCAACTGGGCACAGAACTTGAAGGCTCCTACGATCATCTCTGCTCTACCACTGACCTGTGCCACCATGAAGCCCAGGGTCAGTGGGAGATATCACACAAACCTGCATTCAGTCTGAGGGAAACTCCAGCTCTCAGGTGTCCCAAAATGGGGTGGCCCATCCTGAGAAGCAGAGGGTCCCCATCCCTGAAAGTGTGGGAGCCAACACTGAACGATCTTAAGGGGTATGGGTGGGTTCTGGTGGAAATGAAATTAGATGATAGCTGAGCACCTACTAAGTACTAGGCCCTGAAAACTTTGCACATATTAAGACAGTTGATGCTCACAATGGGGAACAACGAGACCTCATCCCCATTGGATAGATTGCTGATGTTCCAAGTTGCATTGAGTGACGTGGGAAACTTTTAACAAATAGTTTTGTGGACCCCACTTCAGACCCACCAAAGCAGCCACCTGGGACTGAGGACCTGGAGTCCACACTTTCTATCGTGATAAACTACACCTGCATAAAATCTACCAGTTTAATCACTTTTAAGTGAATAGTTCAGTGGCATTACGTACATTCACACTGTTGTGCAGCCATCCCCACTGCCCATCTCCAGAAACTTTTCATCACCCCGAACTGGAGCTCTGTCCCCATTAAACACTAACTCCTCCTTCCCCACCCAAGTTCAAGTAGGCATTTTTAAATCTCTCCCAAGAAGTTCAGGTACAACCATCTGGCAGAGCCCCTGGACTTTTCAACTGTCAAGGTCTCTCAGTAGATGGAATCTAGGCCACTCCCCACCCCACTGCCCTGAAGGAGGGCAGCACAGCCCCAGCCTCCCAGAGAAAAGTTCATTCAAACACGAAACTTGAAGCTCTAAATGCGTGACTCACCCTCATGGCTGGGAAATGTAATTTCACAAATAACAACCCTCTTTCCCCCCCTTTTTCTTTCTTTTTTTCCATTTTCTTTTCTGGATGAGATAGAAGCAAGTCCACAGGAATCAGGACTGTTTTGGCAGCTAATTGTCAAGAGGAAGGGGAAGTTTCGTGGGTGCCAGAAAGTGCACTAATTACACCCTGAAAAACCTTCCCCTTGTAGTGCAGCCACACTCTCCTGCCCACGGGCAGCCCTGCTGGTGTCCCTAGGCAGCCTGAGTCCTCTGAGCAGGCTGCCCTCTCCCTGGCAGCTCGGCACCTCGAGAGGGTCCCCACTTTGCCCCTGTCACACAGGCAGCTCCAGGTCAGAGAGGCGAGGCCAGAGCTCCTCTCCTCACTGCTGCTCCCACCTCCAGAGTCCTCTGGCCTGTCCCCCACAGCTGCTCCAGCCCCAATTCAAGAGGATGCCACCTTAGAGTTGAACGGACAGAGAGTGGTGAGCTGATACAACATCACTCTCATGGATGGAGAAACTGAGACCCAGAGAGAACCAGGGCACAGACCCAAGGGCCAGTCCTGCCTGCCAGTGTCGCAAAAGTGGGTGGGGCAGCAAGCTGTTTCCTCTCCAAAAAAGTTCGAGGAGGAGCTCAGGCCATGGAGGTGAAAGGTGATTTGGCCTCTCAGATGTTTCCATGGCCTGCGGCAACTGGACAGAGCAAAAGCCTGGACACACAGAGCTTCCCCCTATCTGGCTGCAGAGCTGAGGCCTGACCGCTTGGGTTTCCCAGGTGCAAAATATAAAATGGAGCAGGGAAGGTGGGCAAATTTGATGATTCCTACAGCCCCACTTTCTTAAGGTCCGACACCCAGGTACTGAAAGACACCCCCAGGGTCCAGCATGCAGACTGCACTTAATCAACAAGGGTGTCATCTGTTCCAGGTCCTGCCATCTGTAGCTGAGGGCAAGATTGGGCAGAAGCTCCCTTTATCAGGCAGGCCCTAACTCTGCAAGAGCAGAGCTGTTCCTCTCTGTGTCCCATGGCACAAGTGCTTTTCTGCCTCCAGTTTTGCACTTGCTGTCCATCTCCAGGAGGCCTTCTCTATGTCCATCCCAACCTCCTCTGGGCCCTGGCTCCTGGTCTGGTTCTAACTCTAGTGGTGGGGCCTCAAAGCCACCCCTTCACCTTACTCAGGCCTCAGACTCCACAGGACAGACAGTGTGACAGCACAGATTCGGGAGCTCCTGAGGCCTTGCTGGCCACGGAGGCCCCAGCTTCCTCCAGGGGTCTCCTGGACCTTCCTGCCATAGCCCTGTCCCTCAGTGCTGTGGGTGGAGTGGGCCCACCCCATGACTGCTCTGTCCTTGCCTGAAGGAGCTCCAAAGTCTCTCTCTAATCTCTTTGCCATGTGATGCCTCCTCATGTCTCCACAAGGCTGGACATCCTGAAGGCAAAGATTCTGCCATGCTTGTCACTCCAGAGCCTCTCCTTACACTCGTGGGGGTCCTGGGTACAGATAATCCCAGGCAGGGAAGGGCCTGGGAGCCCCACTTGACAGAAGAGAGAATGGATGCCTTAATGCCTTGAAGGAGTTAGGTTGAGGTCACCAGGTTCCTACGGACCAAATCAGAGGGTGGTCTCTCCCCAGATTAAGCTGCTCTGGATACTGGTTGAGAGCAGTCCACTAGTGTAATGGGCGGAACCCTCTGGGCCATCAAGGCCCAAATCACCAGCCTGGGGGAAAAAAAACATCTTTCCTTCCTCCTTATGTCAGTGACCCAAGCAGCCAGCAGGAAGTGTGGGAGCCTCACACCACATCTGGGGAACAGAATATTAGACTCCTGTCCATCGTTGGAACTTCTCCAAGGTTCTGGCTTGGTGGCTGGGGAAAGTTAGATGGGAAGACATTGTTTATTCTGATATTAGTTATGCTACATGCTTGACTAGATCCTTTCCCTTTCTTAGTCCTCGGCACTATTTTATAGAACTGGAAACTGAGGCTCAGAGAGGCTGAGGAACCTGCCCAAGTGTGTGGCTGAGAGGAGATTCACACTCACCCAGATCTACTAGTCTATTATATTCCAGCCACAACACGGCCTCCAAGGCTTGGCTTCCCCTCCAGGAAGGGGAGCCAGAGGAAAACGCCAGGTGTGAACCACTCTTCTTGGCACAGAGGCCTTGTGACATCATATTGCCAAGCCCCTCAGCACTGGCAAAATGAGGCACTGGCTTTTCTGGGCTACGTGAGGGATTAGGGCCCTGGGGTTGGTGGTTCTGCTGAGGGATGTGGGGTACAGAGGCAGAGATTTCCAAGGCTGACTCAGCCTGGCAAATTGTGCTCCTCCTCTCCCCCACCCTCCCCCCGCACCAGGACAGTAAGAGGGCACAGTAGGTGGGGGACAGGCCAGAACTAGGGCAGGTGGACAGAAGCTTCCAAGACCAGCCTAGAGGGAGAAGACACCAGTGCAGAGTGGAGAGGCAGGGATAGTGGGCAGACACGGAGCAACACCTGCAAGGAAGGACATGCTAGTGGGTGAGATGATGAGAAGGGCAGCACCCAGGAGGCTGGGCTGAAGCAAACAATTAGCCCTGCCCTGAAGGTCTGAGAGGAACCCAGAGGGGAAATCTCTGATCCTAGTCCCCAGCTATGTGGAGGTTCTTTTATCAGTTGAACACAACTGCTTTCTTATCCCAAAAGTCTCCCTTGTACCCCCACACACAAAGACATATGTATGCACGCATACACACACTTACACATACATCCACACCCATACTTCTCTCTTTGAGACAAGAAACCACTTATCTCACCAATGACTCCACCCCTTCTCCAAGGGATCTGCACTTCTACCCCTAGAGTCTATCTGGGGCTTCAGCCCCGGAGTCAATTGCACACACACAGGCACACACTCTGTACACACGAGCAGAGGTGGATGTGGGTTGGGCTCAGAAAGCGGAAGAGACAACCGCTTGTCAAGGCAAGGAGTTGGCCAATGGGAAAACGAAACTACACCTGGAAGGAAGGTTTCTCTAGCCACAGTCAGACTCCAGCCCTGCTCCTGTTTGTTTCCATGGTCCAAAGCTGACCTGTAGGTCTGGAAGAGAGCAGAACCGGCACCTTCACCCAGGTAACCCTTTGCCCAGGACCACCAAGGACACCATTGCCTCCTGGAGGTCCATTCACCCAGGACATGCAAAACACAGCCAGTGCTCAATGAGACATTCTAGTTTAAATAAGCAGTCCGCGTTCTTTTTGGTAGAGAAGGAGCAGGGAGAGTGAAATGGGGAAAGGACCAGGAGATGGAGGATCAGTGGCAGCGGGGCAAGGCACAGAGGACACAGGGGAGACACCCCCTCCCCACTCACATCCTCCTGCTCCTACCCGAGTCACCAACCACATGGCAGGTGCTCATGGTTCACAGCACTGAAGCCCTCTCCCCAGCTACAGCACAGGCGCTGGGGATCAGGCTGCTTCTCCTAGAATGCATTCGTTGAATGAAAGCAAAAAGCATGAATCAGAATCTGAGGAATAGTTGGGACTCTAATATTGGTCAATCTGGGGTACTGCTGAGGCTTACAGCCTCAATAGAAGAAGACCTTGATTAGGTCTCCACTGCTGACATGAGGGAGCCATGATCTCCTTGAAATCAGGCACAACCATGTGTACCTGCATGTGCATGTATGCTGTGCTGTGTGCATTGTGGAAAGTAGAGAAGCTTTAGGTATCTTCAGATTCTCAAAGAAGGCAAGGACCATCAGCACACCTAAGTTTCTGCTGGGACTCCTCTAGGGATAAGGTTTCACCATCTCCCAAATCCTCTTTCCAATTAACCAAGATCCCATCAAACATTCCTTCTGTGAGATAAAATGAGAGATTAAGAGATTGAGGAGAGTGTTCATATAACTGCAAGACAGGGGAAGGAAAAGAGGAGAAGGTTCAATTCAAATCATCCTCCCACCCATCCACCTAGTAAACATTAACTGAGCACCTAGTGTGCCCTGGGAACTGACTAATGATCAGATGCTGGGACTGCAAACACACACACACACACACACACACACACACACACACAGAGGACAGTTCAATCATCCTGAGACCTAGGCTGCAGCCCTGGTCTACCACTGATTTCCTGACTGTTTCATCCTCCTCTTGAAGAGCCTTAGTTTCCCCATCTAGACAATGCGGATGCTACACACAGGCTATAATATGAGACAAAGGTATAGGAAGTGCTCAGTGTCTATCTCCTCTGCCTCTCCCAAGCAAGGCTGCCCTTGGACTCACATCCCATGCTGAGTGTCTGAGGAGTGGCTGGAGCAGGGGCACAGAAGGGAACCCAGTACCCAAGACCAGTGCTACTACTCCTCAAAAGGTCTGGGATCAAGAAAACAAGGTCAGAGGCACTGAGGCTTGACAGAATGCTCCTGGTTGTGGCCTGCCCTGCACTGGCACCCATAAGAATGATCCAGATGAGAGCCACCCTAGAGACCAGAAGGATGAGCCACTGAGACTCCTGCAATTGGACTACAGTAGAGTTCTAGATCTGGCTCTGCCACTAACTTACTGGCTGACCAGCCAGATTTCTGCTTTCTTTTCTGAAGGTGGAGGCTATGAAGAAAGAGAGGCCAAAATTAAAGCACCACTGGAGAGTAAGCAACTGCTACTCAAGAGCATCTTCTCCACAGGGCCCTCCTCTTGGTGCTGACAGAGCCTGGCTCTCTGTCTCTGCTAATTAGTAATTACTAATGCTGCTTGCTTTCCTCACTACCACCTGACTCATAAGTTCTCTGAGGTTCGGTGTCCTCTCTGAGGCTAGGCCCACCCAGTTAACTTCATTTGATGAAGGGTGGATCAGGCCACCTCAGTCAATAAGCCCTCGAAGGACAGTCCTTTTTTTTTGAGTCACAGTTTAGCTTCCTGGGGATGGCCGAAGGGAGCCAGGCATCCTCTCAAACTCCTGTCTGGGCCAGAGTGGTCATTCCTCCCAGGACCTGGGTCTGTACCCCCACTCCACTCCACACAGACTACAAAAGCTGCTGAGAACAAATTCAGCTCCTAAAATCCACTCTTAGCCCCAGAGAGGCAAACTCCCATCCTCATACAGGGATGTGGCTTTCTTTGTTCTACACATCCACATTGGTAATGTGACCCCTTGGTTCATCTGTCCCTGTGGAGGGCACAGGGTACACATCAAAACCTTCAGAAGAATTGTCAAGACCTGGGGCCCTTTTAAAACAGAACCCCATAGTCACTCCTCCTAGGGTTCTAAGAGTCCTGTCTATGCAGAATTGCTGAAGTCCTATCTGGTAAGCCTTGTGACACCTTTGCCTCTTTTCTCAAATCTCCTACAGGCAGGTCAGAGTGGTAAAGAGGTGGGGAGGAGGAGTCCTTCAATGCTGCAGAATATGGTGCTAGGACCTGGGGAGGGCCCCTGGGTTCACAGCTGCAGGAGGAGCCTCCTAAGGGTGGGAACTATCCAACAAGGAAGATGTCTGCCTCAATGGAGTGTTCCTTGGGTCTGGAGACGTTCCAAAGAACACTGCTAGGTGTTCTGTGCCAAAATGTGCTCCAGTCAAATAGGTTTGGAAAATGTTGGGTTGAAGAATGGTTAATAGGTTTTGTGCTGCAGGACTTTTCAGGCCCTTTACAGTGCTAGAGGGCATTGTATGTCTCTGAAGGAGGGACAGTATGCTATGCTTTCCAGATGCATTTCACCTCAAAGCCTTTCCCCACAATCCCCATAAAGAATTACTTGACCATATGGCCACATCTGCAAGCCACACCTGTTCCTGGAGGAACAGGGAAAGAAAGGGGCTTCCCTAATCGGACCCGGGGTGGCATAGCCACCTCTCTCCCCTTGAGAGGGTACAGGGACTGCCCAGGAGGGTCTCTGGGCATCACTCTGAGGGGCACGAGAGCTAATGCTCAACAAGGTCATAATTCTCCTTTTCTGGGAGTGGGGTCCCACTGTACATACACAGCTGTGAATTTAAATTCCAAACAAAACTTGGCAGGGAAGACCCCATGTCTCCCACCTCCCCCTCCCTCTAAGAACTGCCTTCCTTGAGTACCTGGAGAGAGAGATAGTGCTAAGCCAAGGGCCTCAGGAGTCTCTCTCCAAAGACAAATAGTTATCACAATGATGGGTTGAAAGAAGGTTCACAGGGCCCAGTTTCTAGACCTAGATGCCTTTTTAAAAAATTGCACAAAGTGCATGTGCCTGCTTTGGCCTGGTACCCTCACCACAAGCTGAGAAGCTGAGGAGCACCTCCAAGTATCCGAGTCACCTCCTGATGCTTGCTCCTGCACTTGCACATGAACTCTGCCATCTTTCTCTCTGCTTCCAGGGCCAGTGTTCCACTCAGAACCCTTGGCTTATCTTCAGCTTCCAGAGCTGAGGTTCCTGGGGCACAATGGGCTTCTGTGCCCCCATGTCCTCAACATCCCCACCCCCGCCCAAATCCCAGCTGCATTCATGGTGTTTTGCTATTGTGGTGGGAGCAGCCTGGGGGTGGTGCAGGAGGGGGTGGGCTCTTGGCACAGGGACTGGCGCAGACAGGCTGTGGTCAGCAGTCAGCATGCAAGTCACATTCACAGGCACTGCCACCAGGACTGCCAGGCCTCACACAGAATGGCAACGCTCCTGGGTCCCTGTGTTCCTTCACAGAGTCCCCTCCAGTCCACACATGACCTGCTTCCTTTTCAACTTGCCCCTTGGTAGCATTCAGTTGTGGGGTATTTTCCTTGCCTTCTCAGCCAGTGGCTATTTTGGATTTACATTAGGTCACTGACTAAGTCCTAGATGCAGGAGAAGCCTGTCCCCAGGAGCACAGTTAGGGCTCCAAGAGGGTTTAGGAGGTGAGGTGGCTGACAGGTGAGAGTAAGTGAGCTTGAAGCCAAGAGAGCCTTCTGGAAGTCAGCAAGCACAGTCCTCCAGCCCTTCCAAGGAAGCCACTGGCCTAGGAGCTCAGGAGAAGCCCTTGTTACCTCTCTAACTCGGCCTGCCTGTAGGCACATCCTCTCCTGTTTGTATAGCTCTCAAATCCATGCACACCACTGAGACTACATTTAACAGATAGGTGAACTGAGGTCCACAGACAGGGATGTTCCTCAAAGTTAGGTCATGAAAGACTTTTTTCCACTGCTCTACATAACTTTGGCTAGCTCCTTCTATACTGACCCCAGCAAAGGAATGTGGCTATTTATGGGGAAACTGAGGTATGCAGCAGTGAAGTGACAGGACACAGACCCTGCTAAGATTCTGGATGCCAGAAATTTCCAAGACAAGGCACACCATCCTCCTCCCAAGGGACTCCTGATGGCCAAAACTCTCAGGCCCTCCCAGCACAGACCCACCTTTGGGGAGCAAGGCCACCATAGGATGGGAGCAGAGGAAGGCTAGTAGGGGTGATTAGGGACTCCCACTTGACCTATAGGTCACTTACCCTCTTCCCTTATGGCTTCCACAGGACCTCCATGAAATCACCCAACCATTCACACAGTATCATCCTGTCTGTCTTCTAATTTGGGCCCCATGAGCCCACGACTGAGTCCCCAGAGGCCCACACAAAGCCCAACAAATTTTTGGTAAGACAACTGAAAAGACCCACTCACTGAAAAAAACACCTTACACACTGCCCTCCAAAGTCACTGATCCCCAAAGCCAGTTCCCTGAAGAGGCAGTAAATTCTCTTACAAGAAAGAAAGATTCCCAGACAAAAACAATTCCTCGTGTGGAGAGTGCTTTACAGTCTACAAAGAGCTTTGGCATACAAATTCTTTCTCCTGGCACCAAAGGTTGCCTCTCCTGCACTCCTCTCCTTCAACTGTGCCCAGCCAGCCCAACACAGGTCAACCAGTCCTTCTCTCAGCTCACCTGGTGTTGGCCCACCTCTAGCCTGAGGCCAGCATTTTATATGTCCATGTCTCCTCTTGTCAATAATGGCAGAGTTGAACACATGATGGGGCCAGAAAGGGCGACCCTCTGCCTCACCTTTCATCCCCAGTGCACTGGTGCCTACACAGGACTTCTCCCCCAAACGTTCAGGCCTTGGACTCTCCTAAAACTAGCTGGTGTGCTCAAGTCTAGAAGGAAAATGACCCTCACGCGTGTCCTCTCCCACACCCCTTCCCCCTGAACTTTTACAGAAAGAGCTGCCAGAAGGTGGGTGAATGAAGGCCACAGAAGGGTTCCTGCAGTTCACAAATGGGGCAGGAGTAAGTGGGAGTGCGGGAGGAGGGGGAGGAAGAGTCCAGCTGAAAAGAGAGAGGAGTGGTATATTGGAAGACTCTGAAGACCCTCAAAAGGCGCTGTGAGTTCCTGGCAGTCTGTGTGTTTGTTTAGCTGGGAGATGCCCTCTTTCACTTTGTAACTGAATCCACCCAACAGCAGACTTTGTAAGCAGCGGGCCCAGGTTTCTAGAGAAGGCACTGGGCAGCTGGAATCTTCCCTCTACTAGCCCCCCTCCCAAGAGCTCAAAAGGATTTCCCTTTCATTTCCTTCCAGGCTGGGAGGGCGGGGGACAGCGCAGTCTGTGGGGTCAAGCCCTCAAAAACCACTTCCTATGTGGCTGGGGGAGGGCGAGCAGCTGGAGGATGTATCTGGGGGTCCCAGTGAGCGAACAGCAGGAAAAGCCCTCTGGGCGAGTCACTGCTCTCCAGGGTGCACTTCGGGTCGGAAACCACCGAGGTCGAAGGAGAAAAGATTTTACGCCCCTCAAGAAGAGATCCCCTCAAGAGGAGATCGGAGTAGAATCTGCTCTGTCGGTCCCAGCTAGCGGTGGCCAAGAGGGGGATGGGGTTGGGTGTGGGAAGGACACTTGGAAGGGGCTCCCCGCCCTGGCCGCGCCCTGGCTGTCTGGAGAGAATCCGGAGCCCCCCAACCAGCTGGCCTGCCCCTGACCCCTTTCAGCTGGGTTACCCGGGCTAGGAGAGCGGGTGGGAGAGCCCCGCCCGCGCCTGAGCTGTTCCCGGCTGGGCTCAGCCGGGAGGTGACGCGCTCCCGGCGCCCCGGGGACTTCGGGCAGCGAGTTTGGCAGAGCTAAGCAAAGCCAAGCCAAGCGGGGCCGGGCAATACGGAGCCAGGACAGGCTAGGAAGAGCGGGGCAGATAGGAAAAGGCCCCCTGCCGTCGACGGAGGGCAGGGGGCGCGCAGGGGCACCCACCTCTCCGCGCTGCAGCTGGAAGAAGCTGTTGAGATAGCTGGAGTGCAGGGGCGAACCCAGCTGCTCCGGGCGGCCCTTGCCGAAAGCCAGCTCTGGAGGCGCTGCGCCAGGGGGAGGCTCGGGCCGGAAGGCATCAAAGGCGCTCGCCTGGTGAGTGTCCTGCAGCGACAGGTAGACCCAGTTGAGCAGCTGGGCCGGCTGGTAAACCGAGGCGGCGCTCGTGTCGATGGCCGAAAGCAGGCTCATTTTGCGGCTGCGGTGCCGGCCCCTCCCCGGCAGCCCGCTTGCGCCCCCCACCTCCAGCGGAGGGGCGGGCACCGGGGAGCCTGTGCCCACTGCCTGCCGCCCGCGCCCCGACGGCGATCGCCCGCGCCCTGCGCCCTGCGCGTTGCCCGCAGCCGCCGCCGCCGCCTCCCTGGACTGCGGCAGCAGCGCGCGCGGGCGGAGGAAAGAGGCAGTGAAAGTTGGGCAGGAAACTTTTGGGCCCTCCCACTTCGTTCGGCCCGCCCCTCCCGGCGCCGCGATCCGCTATCTGCCTCAATGCTGACCCCTTCGGCGCCTGCTCTGGGGGTGGGGCCCACAGAGGCCGCACCCCTTCTAGCACCGTCCTAGACCCCATTGACTGTCTTCTTGAATATGCAGTAATGGGGCGGGGCGAACAGGGGAATAGAGCTTATTTAAATATGTAGCTTCTCGTGTGGCCACTCGTGGGCGGCCCCCTTCCAGGCCCCACCTCTCCCCGGGCGCCCCCAGTCTTCCTCCGGAGTCTACGGTAACTAAGTACAGCAGCGTACCGATCAAGCTCGTCTCCTGCTGCTCTTGGCTCTCCTCTGTCTCTCGTTCTTTCCAAATGCCCTCTAATAACTTCATTTTCACTCGGTTTTCTTTTTATATTTTCCCAACCTGTCTCACACTCTGCCTTCTCTCTCAAATTGTTATCTGCCATGTCCCTCGTCTCTCCGCCCGTCTTTCTCCGCGGCTCTGTCTCTTTCTGTCTCTTCGTCCGTTCCATTTCCGTCTAGTCTGATGTGTCTCTGTCTCCCCCGCCCCTCTCAGAGCCACACACACACACACACACACACACACACACCCCTCCCCCCTTTCTCTCGCTATCACTGTAGGACCCTCCCCCTCCCACTTAATTCCTTCCATCTGCAGAATCGCTTTGCGGGCCGACTCTGCCAAGGGGGGCCCGGGTTCCTGCCCCAGGAAGGACACCCCGCCTCCTTCCCTCGCCTTCTCCCCACCCCCTCTCCCTCTCCTGTTTCTGCTCTGGGTCAGCCTCGCTTCTCGTCCCTTTCTTCCCCCCTGATCCCCGGGATCCTGCGAGTCGCCAAAACACCAGATGGGTCCGAGGGAGCTTGGAAGACGACTGCCACCCCCACCCCCATGCCTCCCAGGACAACCCAGCTACTCCAAGTATGCCTGGAGTGAGCCCCCGCCCCCACCTGACTCACCCCAAAGCCCTGGGGCCCTCTCACTCTGAAGTGGTCACCCGCTGCCTGCGCTGCCTGCACTGCACCAGCACCAGGAACCTAGCGTCAAGGCTGGTGGAGGGGACCTAAATCCCCTCTCCCACCTCAAACCTGGTTCTGGTGCCATTCCACCAACGTGTAAGTGCCAGCTCTGCCACCTTCCTGCTAAATAACCTGGGTGCGGCGCCTAAGCTCTGAGAGTGAACCTGTAAAATGGGGACAGTCACCGTCCAATCTCTGGGGATATTTGTGAATTTACCAATTTGAGCTTGGTAATCAGAAGATATCCCATAAAGGTCAGCTGTCTGCCACCCCTCTCTCCTTCTTCTCCCATGATCTACATCCACCCACATCTGTGGGTTCTTGGACCTGAAAGGACTTCGGTGAAGACCAATGAAGCTCTTTTCCACCATGTCACTAACCAAGAGCCCCTTCAATTTTTTTCAGTCTCATTTGATCATGTTTTAAAGATTCTGTCTATCAAATGATTTACAATTATTGATACAAACCATAGCTCGTATACCAATCATACCTTAGTATTTTATTTACCAGAGAAACTTCTATACAGTACCGTTTTATTTTAAAACAGTGTTAACCTATTTGTTTAAAGAAAAGGTACAAACCCAGCACACCATTAAGAATGTGTGTGATAACCATTTCACTCTTGAAAATATTTGGGGTCATCTCTGGAACTCAAGGCAATGAACAGGCAGTGATGGAGCATGTGAACTAAATTGCTAGCCACACAAAACCCTTCTGTCATGGTTCTCAGCCTGGGACGGTTGAGTCTGAGACCTGCTTAGAGACATGCGTCAGGGTCCCTCGTCCTTCAGAGTTATCCGATGCTGTGAGAGTGCTTATCATACCTGGCAAATACACTGATGGCCTCTACCCCTTTCACAACCGCTGCCACCCCCACTCCTTACACAGGACCTGGTGCACACATAGGTAGTAGATGATCTAAAACTGTTTGCTAAGTCAATGGTTAAATAGTGGGATGGAAGGATGGCCAGATTATGCTCCCCTTTGAAGACTGAATGCTGCTTTGGTTTTGTATTTTTCTCCCTCCCCTTGACCACAGCACACCTGCTTAACACGTGGGCTCTGTATCCAGTGGGTGATCAATAAATCTGAGCAACTGACAGGCAGTTTGCCTAGATAGCAGCTGACTGACCTGAGGTTAACTCCTCAGCTGACCTCTCAGGGTTCCCTGAGACAGCACCTCCTGTAGGATGGGGGTGGGGTGATTGATGAGGGTGACCTGATGGGTGTCAGAGTAGGTACTAGGCCCAGAAGACTGGGCCATAGCTAAACTCCGTACCTCCCCACTCCCCATCACACACAAGTTAAGGAGACTTGCATTTAAAATGTCACAGGTTGTAGCCAGAGCCTTACTTTATAGAGGAGGAGGCACCAAGGCCAGAGAAGGAAAGAGACTCGCCAAGGTCTCACAGAAAGCCTGATGGCTAAGCCACCTGCTCCTAATCCACTCCACACCCTAACTTTCCCTTCACTGGTCCTGGCCTGGCAGTCTCCTGGCGTGGTGGCACTGTCCTCAGAACTGCTGGTAGAAAGGAAGTCCAAGGTGAGACTTGGATTCCTGTCCCCTTCCCTTTGTGGTAACTCTGTCTACCCTGTGGTCTTCAGAATGGGACAATGGAGGAAAGACAGGATTTGGAGAAAAGAAATCTGGCTGAGTGGCCTTAGGGAAGTTTCTGACTTCCCTGTAAACCTCAGTTTTCTCAGTTAGCGGCTGAGGGGTCAGATGAGGGTGCGAACAAGAAGGTGCTTTGCTAGCTGGGAATAAGCAATCACGTGGCGAGGATGCATGGATTAATGATTTTAGTAGAAGTAATATTCAATTCATCCAGAGTGGTGGTTGGGAGGAGGGGAGTATATGTAGAGAAGTATCGCCCCTAAAGTTGCCCAGGCGACAGGTCTGATAGGTGTTTGGTGGTTTTAAGAGCTTTGAGCTCAGAGAAGCAGGAAAACCTTAGAAAGAAGAGCAAGTGGGTCTTCATGGGGGAACCAGCTTTCAATCTGGGCTTGAAGGCAGGCAGAGACGAGCAGAAGAGGGGCTTCACAGTCCTGTGCAAACTGATGCTGCTTACTTCTCTAAAACACGTCTCATAGCGATTTATGACACAAAGGAGTCCCTAACCCTCCTGAACTTGCCCACACTCCATGCCTCAGGAATAAACAACAAAAGCTAACGTTCCCCTCTCCTCTGGGCCAGGACTGGGCATTGGGTTCCTTTGGGCTGTGTGTTGACACAGAAAGTGTCAGTTTAGAGCAGTGATAGCAAAAAACTGGCAAATACTCTCCCTGCAAGCTCCACTGCCCGTCTGCTACCCAGACCAGAAATCACTGAATGCAGAGCCCCTTCCCAGACATGAGTTCAGATTCCTTCTCAACACAGCCATCTGCATGGCCACTAAGGGTGGAGGTGACCCAGAAGATGAAAACAATTTACCATCCCTGACTTATATATACCTTCCCAGGACACTTTCCAACCTACGTGGTGATTTTGTACAGATTAGAACAGAGGATGCTCTCAATGCCAGTGGGCTCAAATCCTGTATAGAAATCACCTTTGGCTGCCCATTTGTGTGCATGCACACACACACAAAATGTACCTCCTCCACCCATGGATGGCCCCCTTGTTGCCAGGCATACAACTTGGTGGATACTAGCTTCCTTTTAGCACCACTAACCTCAGATATCTTTGTGCAGGGCTGTGATAGTAAAACCTTAGGGACAGCCTGAGCACTCCAGCCCCACCCCTAGACTCTTGACCATAAGAAAATTGCACAAGTTGAAGAGACCTATGAGTCTTAAACTCAGCCGGCCACTCCATATTGGTCCATATTGGTTCTGAGTTGTGTAAAGTGCTGGGCTTTTGGAGACTGTCTCCTCCCTAGCTGTATGACATTGGCAACTTGAATATCCTCTGCTCTAGAGTTTCCTTATGTATAAAAATTTCACACCATTGCTTGAATGCCAGGACACAGGAAGGCATTGGGCACTCAGAAGGCCCTGGCCTGTGGAAGGCCCTAGAAGAGTGCTTGCTTGGTTTCAAGGCTAAACACTGTGAGGCGGTCATGAGGGGTGCCAGCCTGGATGTCAGAAGCCTAGGGTTCTCCTCCCAGCCATTTATGCATGGCACAGGGCAGCTTGGCAGAAGCCCTTGGACCTCTAGTTCCTAGGAGTCATAGGAGTAGGCCTAGCAGCCCGACCCTTGTCCCCATTACCCAAGGAACAGCCCTCAGAGAAGTGATGGGGTGGAGATAGGCCCTTTCTCACATAGAAGTTACAGGCAGGAATGACTTTTCTCCTCTCCTTCTGGTTTTATACCCACTTTTATTTAAAAAAAAAAAAACACATACATTTTATCAATAGTCTCAACCTGTGGAGGGACCCTAGAACTTTAGAGCTGGAAAGATGCCTAGACAGGACCAGTGGTCAAATGTGAACATGTCCTCTTGTGGGGGACAAGGAAGAGTGGCTTTGAAGTGTGTATGTATTTAGGCTTATGGGACATCTGTTTGGAAGATGAGGACAAGATACTCACCCTAAATTTAAGTGTGCAGACCTCTTTACATTGGGAGAAGTCTTACACACATCAAAGAATGGAAGGTAAGTTGGCTAACAGAAACTTTGGAAGGAGTTGAAACTGCTCTTCAAGTTATTCCTTGGTCTTTCTTGCCTACTTAGAATCTTTTTATGGCCACGCATTGGATAAAGTCCAAACCTCTACTGAATATGACATTCAAGCCCTTTTGTCCTCTGACTCCAGTCCACCTTTCTACACTAACTGCAAGTGCGATCTACCCCAATACCACCTCGGTGTCCTATCTTCTAATGAAACCCCACTCAAGCAAGGCCTTCCTTGCCTCCATGCCTTTGCATAGGCTGTTCCCTTCCAGGAAGAGTCTTCTTTTTTCATTTTCCTGGCAGTCTGCTCTCACCCTTCAAGACCTAGCAGGAAAAATTCTTTTCTCAGAGAAGCCTTTTGTCATCACAACTGTGACACCCACTCTCACACACACGCATTAGTCTATCCTTTTTTCTCAGCCACAGGGTGTTCACATGGTTTTGTATTTGTAAAATGGTCAGTCATCCCTTCTCGCTCTCTTCCCACCACTAGACTGATCTTCTGTGCCTGGCCCAATGCTGAATCAGAGCAGGCCCTCTGTTTACTTAACAAATGAGTTAAACTAGAAAGTCACATGATTTGTAGTCTCAGGGGCAGAAAATTGTTAAATCTGGTCTCAGGGAAGCAGAGGATTATAGACATGCAGGGGGCTGTGATAGTGACAGCTACTGTTTGCTCTGTTTCCCAGCCTTCCTTGCAGTAGGGCTGTGCCCATGGGACTCATTTTTCACCAGAGGATGGTGGTAGAAACACTGTGTCTCTAGTGAGACAGCAAGAGTATTTATGGGTTCTCCACATTTTCAATCTCCGACTCTGGAGGGTAGGGAGTGAAAGACCTCAGGATGACAGAGGCCAGAATCCTAAGTCAGCATTGCAGGAGGGCTGCCAGGAGGACCTCTCAGACTGCCAGGTAGGCTAGGAATAAATGTTCTGGTGGTCAGCCACTAAGGTTGGGGCTTATTTGTTACAGCAGCAGAGCCTGCTCTAGCTCAGAAAATAGAGGGGCCCAAAGATGACCTGGTCTAAAAAACTCATTTTACTGTATGAAAACTAATGCTTAGAAGAGGAAAATTACATGGCTTTTGGTTCTGTGATTTTGAATTGTCCCTTTGAACATTACTTGGTGGCAGCTGCCAAGTCTTCTGATCTCCACTGCCAACCTTCTCCCTCTCCCTCAGCCCACACTCATAGAAGGACATTAGCCATAATCCTTGCTTGGTAATATTTTTATTAATTTAATTGTTTGTTTATTAATATGTAAGTTCCTGTGAACAAACCAGCCAACATAACAACTCAGACCTTGGCAATGGCATATCTACCTATGAAGTCTGCCTTTAGCCAATTCCCCAGGCTCCCCCAGCCAGAGATAATCACCACGTGGAATCATTCTCTTGCTTTCTTATTTGTATGGTTTTCTCTTACAGACATGTGTTCTAAAAGTGCTGTACTTTGCTATATATAATGAGCACTCTTTTGCCCACATTTTTGAGGGAGAAGTAAGGATGCCCATTACACATGGGTAGTACCTACAATCTGTTCTTGTGCTTTGTAATTATTTATTATGTAAAATTTCTTATACCATAATATGTTAAAAAATAAATGCTAAAATTCTTTTATAATATAAAAACAAGTATCTAAATGCAAATAAGTAAATAATTGAATTAAAAAATTAAAATGAAAGATATTTTTCCTGAAAGTTTGGGCCAAAAATGTGGGTGCACATTATACATGGCAAAGTATAGTATATATCTTTGACTTGTTGTTTAACTTTATTAAAAGACTATCATGATGTTTGACATCATTGTAACTCACTTTTTCCACTTAATATAGTACTGCTAAATTTTAGTCATTACCTGAGGTTATGTTTGTTGATTTTATTATTATTATTATTATTATTATTATTTTATTCTCACCCAAGGACATTTCTTTATTCCTTTTAGAGAGAGAGGAAGGGAGAAAGAGAAACATGGGTTCGGGAGAGAAGCATTGATTGGTTGTCTCTCATACACACCCTGACCGGGAACTGAACCTGCAAATGCCTCGGTTACAGAACGATGCTCCAACCAGCTGAGCCACAATGGCCAGGGCATATTGATTTTTTTTTTTTTTAGAGAGAAAGGAGGAGGGAGAGAGAAAGAGAGAAACATTGATGTGAAAGCAAAACATTGATCAGCTGCCTCCTGCATGTATCCTGACCAGGGACCAAACACGCAACCTAGGTATGTGCCCTGACCAACAATCAAGCCTGCAGCCTTTGGTGTATAAGACAATGTTCCAACCAAGTGAGCCACCTGGCCAGGAGAGTACTGCTAAATTTTAATCATATTAAGGTATACCGCTATAATTCATTCATTTAGATAGTTGTTTTCTCATTCATTGTGTGACTGTAGCACAGTTCATTCAACCATTCTCCTCTTGGTGGTTCTGCAACAACTGCAGCTAGGACTCTTCCTGACATGCATTTGTAAGACTACCTCTTGAGTATATGCATTTGCTGCATTGTAGGGTATGTAATTGTTCACCTTTACAAGATACACCTAAGTGATTTTTAGCACAAGAGGTGCTGTGGGTCCCTCCCTCCCTAACACTTGATTTGACTTTTTTATTTTGCCAAATGTGTGTGCAGTTACTCCTGTTAACAATATGGCCGGTGCCCTGAACTCCCTGGATCTGTTTCCAATCTGCTAAAGGGAGGTGATATGCTCAGCACCTACACAGCTCCTGAAGTGAAGATGACGTGGAGAGTCGATGGCGTCCACGTAGGACACCTGAAGCCAAGGGACCAGAAGTCTGGCCTTGCTTCTGCTGTGGTCTTCACAGTGAAGGGCAGGCAGCTACTCCCTCCAGCATCTCCAGGACCTGGCACATTAGGCCAATTCAGAGAAGGGGAAGCTGAGCCTCAGAGCTGTATAATCAACACACTGGAAGATGGAAGGCAGAGGCAGGCAGAACGTGAGATCTCAGGCCTGGGAAAGGACTCCAGGCCCACCCAGATTGGACAACTCATCACAGACCCACACTTGGGGGGGGTTCCTCTTGGCTCATGAAGTGATATAGCCAGGGGTATTGTTTTCCCTGGCCTCTGCCATTGATAAGACTGAGAAAAACAGCTCCCATGATTACATTGATGCCACTAGCCCTTCCTGTCGCTTGTCTTCCTGCTTGGAGACCTTCTCTCCTGTGCCCCTTCCTTTCTCTCCTTCTGGAGACTGTGATTCAGGCCAAGATGACTTGTGGGGCCAAAGAGCAGGGGCTGGGCTCAGTTCCCATGTTTACTGGCCTCAGTGGGCTCATAGCTCCTTCTAATCTTGGACCTTCAGCCTGTCTGAGCCCAAAAGACACCTAGACAATGGTATGCTGGATTCATAAGAGCTTATTGCTAAATTTTTGTGGATTTTTGTCTACCAATTGTTAGACACAATCATTATTAAAAATCAGTTCATCACATCCTGGTAATTGGACTATGTTTTGCTGTTATCTATGCTCTTGAGGTGGTTGATGTATGACTGTATGTTCAGGGCAGAAAAGCTGGATAATGCTGTGCTGCATGCATCCTCCCAATCTGTGCTTGTCCCCGTACAAATGTGAAACTCATGAAAGTATTTGTATCATGGAAATCAGCTAATGCCACGAATCAAGACTTTTTTTTCTTCTGCAAACTGGTTGCTAGACATTAACCAGGACGCCGCTGCTCCTAGTCACTTTTCTTAAGATCCTCCTCTGAGGAATCTGTGGTCCAGAGGGGGCTTGAGATTTGACCAAGGCCACACAGTGAATCGCATTTAGTGCTGTGATGAGAATCCAGTTCTTCTGAGGACTCCACACAGCACACACCTCATTTGTCCACATATGTTGTCTGCATCACATGCGCTAGATGCACAGAACACTCAGTTTTTCCCTATTTTTAAAAGAAATTATTTTACAATGGCTGTATATTATCATTGTCAAAAATTTAAACCATCTTTAATCCCATTGGTCAGTGATAACTAGTGTTGGTTTTTTTATAGGTATCATTCGGGGCTTTTATCTATACATATACACATACATAATTTTTACCACAAAAGCAGATCAAAAATTGCACGCACTGTTTATGATATGAATCATGCTTCTGTTTTTCAACTCTCCAATATAATGTGGTCATCTTTCTGAGTCAAGATTTCTCCTCCAGAGATTAAGTACCTCTTTCCTTGACAGAGCTATATTTTGCAATCAGGCAGACTAGTTTATATCTCAGCTCTGGCATGTATTTGCTGTGTGACTGAAGACAAGCAAAGTGACTTCTTTGTGTCTCTTATGTAAAATGGAGATAATGATAACACCTATTTCATAACATTATCTTGAGAATTGAACGGATACGTGTAATGCTCTTAACATTGCCTAGCACAGAGTAAGCCTTGAGTAGATATAACTAAGTTTTTCATTTTGCCTTAACATTTCACTGTGGTGTTGCTTTCTGCCAATTGTGTACTTTCTCCAGAGCTGATTCTAAGTCTGGAACTGAATTAAGAGGAGTAAAATTGCACTGAAACTGACATAGCCCAAACAGAACTCTTGGCTACCTGCAATCTGCTCCTTCTCCGGGGTAACCCATGTCAGTAATCAGTACTACTGTTCCCGCAAAACCCAAGCCAAAAACAGTCATTATTAATTCCTCCTACTCCTTACCCTTGCATCTAATTCACTAATAAATCCCATCCATGCTGCTTCTAAGATATATAGTCCATGTCTGCCCAGCTGCTTCTGTCCTCGTCTCCAACATACTAGTCCAGTCCTCTATCTTCTTAAACCTGGATTTGTGCAACACCCTCCTCACTGCTTTTCCTACTGCTTCTCTCCCACAATACATTTTACAGCCAAGAGTCAGAGTGATATTCTAAAAGCAGTGCAACATGTAAGTTACAATCACTGAGTAGGTTGTGGCTTGGTTTTTATTTTATTGAAATAGAATAATTAAGACTATCAGAATACATTGCACAAAATATCTATTGTTTTGTGATACTTTTGTTTCATTTATTTAAAAAAATACATTTGTATACATTACTGGTGTACCTGGTCATGAAATAACATTTTTTTCTTTTTTTCTTGTGTGTGTATGGTGGCAGGGAGGGGAGGAGAAGAAAGAGAGAGAGAGAGAGAACATTTACCTAAGATTCACTTTCTTAGTGTATCTTTAAGTGTACAATACAATAGTGCTACCTATAGGCACTTCGCTGTACAGTAGATCTTTAGTCACTTTGTATACCTGAAAATTAGTACCCTTCAACTAATATCTCCCCCATTCCCCCTCCTCCCAGCTCTGGCAGCCATTGTTCCACCCTCTGCTTCTCAGGGTTTAACTCTGTTGGATTTCTCATATAAGTGGTTGCATATAGTATTTGTCTTCTGAGCCTGGCTTAGCACAGTGTCCTCAACAAGGACATCTTGTTGATTTTAGAGACAGGGGAAGAGAGGGAGAGAAAAAGGAAGAGAAATAGCAATGTGAGAAAGAAATATCAATCGTCTCTCACATATGCCTCAACTAGGGACTGAACCTGTAACCCAGTCATGTGCCCTGACCAGGAATTGAACTAGCGACCTTTTGGTTTACAGAGCCAACTGAGCCAATCTGGCCAGAGATCAACATGTACTTCTTAAGATACCTTTTAAAACATCTGTCAGATGCTATTGCACTGCTGTTCAAACCCTTCAAATAGCTTCCACCACACTCAGAAAAAGCCCTGAGTCCTTAGCTTGGGCATGGTCCTGCAGAACCTGCCCCTCCCTCTTACTTTGCCCACTTTCTCTATAGTCACTGGACTTATTTCTGTTCTTCTAACACCCTCAGCTTGGTTGCCCCTGAAGATCTTTGTACTGGCCATCTCCACTGCCTGGAGTAGTCAGCCCCAAATATTTGCCTGGCTGCACAGATCATTCGGGTTTCAACTCAAACACTGCCTTCCTGCTTGTTTGTTTATTTATTCACTTGTTTACTGCCTGTCTCTCCCCACTCCCCCCAAAGATACCCCAGGATGTAAGTCCCACAAAGGCAAAGACCTTGTCTAGCACAAGGCAAGCTGCCTGGCACACAGTAGGGCATCAGTTCATGCTGGTGAATGAATGCACTGACCCCAGCACCTGGGGCAACACTCATTGTCATCTGACAATTGGAAACTAGCTCGAAGGTCTCCCAAGCTCCTCTGAAGAACCCAGGCTGTGAATTGCTATTCAGCTCATCACTGGGCTTTATGGCAGAGGAAAGTGAGGCCCAAAGAGATAAGAGACGCCATAGGGTCACTGAGAGCTTCAGCTGCCTGACACCACTGTCCCTTGCTGCCCCTGGGCTTCCCAGTCTGTACCCAAAGGCTTTGTGCCCACCTCAGGCCCTAAGAGAGTTCAAGTTGCCTGAACTTTTATCAGAGGGCTTGACACCTTTATTCTTTTTAGTTTTGTTCATTTATTTTGCTTTATTTTATTTCCTTTTTTTCTGTATTTTATTCATTTCATTCATTTATAATAATAGCCCACAGCTTCTGTGTTCTGTGAAGGCTAATGATTTACCAGTGGATCCTGAGCTTTGGTCATTTGTCCTCTCCCTGCCTCCCCCTCCCTCTCCCTGCTGGCTCTCAGGCTGAGCCCTACCTGCCCCTTCGTGACATCACACTCCCCAGAGCCTTTTCAGGGCTTTCCGTGGTTCCTGCATGAGCTGGTGTCCTCTCCCAAGACCCCTTCCTTTGTGGGTCCAACTCCAGAACCTCAACAAAACCTCCCTGAGCCTCGGTGTCCTGGTCAGTGCTCTAGGCAGGGGTATCTGTGTGGTACCTACTTCCCAGAGCTGGAGGAGCCAATTAAAGTAACAGATGTGAGCACCATTTGTGGGCTCCAAGGCTCTATCTGATATGAGTTAGTGTGCAGGAAGCCATTCATATTCACGCATCGGCCTTCGTGTCCACAGGCTGACTCCGCTGGGTTAGAGTACTTTACCCACGTCAACCGCCCTCCTCTGACATTCTTGTCTCAGGCATATTCAGATCTGGCTCTGCTCTTCCAGCCACCTGGGCCACTAACAAGATTCCCTGAACCACACTGCCACTCTGGCCTACGACCCTTCCTTTTGGGTTGCCAGATTTAGCGAAAACAAAATAAAAAACAAACAAAAACAAGGTTGCCCAGATAAATTTGAATTTCAGACAAATAATGATTTTCTTAGTATTAATATGTCTCGTGCAATATTTGGGACATATTTATACTAAAATGCTATTTGCTGTTTATCTGAAGTTCAGATTTAATTTGGTGTCCAGTCTCTTATGTGGCAACCCTATTTCAGGGGCTTCCTTGATTTGCCTTGTGTCAGTCACTTAAATCATACTCTACCTTGATTTCACTTTCTGAAAACAGGAAGCATGGTAGCTAACTCTAAGGAAAGTTATGAGGCTGAAAAAAAGTTTGGAAAAGTCCAAAAAGCTGTGAGTTATGTATGAGGTTGAACAAATCTCACTATCTAGCTTAATAACCCCACCCAGGCTTCTCTCACTTGGTGAGGTTCTTGGCCATGCCACCTTTCCTCACTCACTCTGTGCTCAACTGCCTGCATGCCCCTTCAGTCCCTGGTGGCATCACACCAGGGAACTGTCTTTTTGTCCACCCTGAGGCTTGCCTGCTATCAGCCTGAGTGGCTAAGTATTAGGATGACTATGTGTCTCAGTTTACTCAGGACAATCCAGGCTCATGCCAGCTCTCCCTGTGTCAATTGTAAATTAATGATATCTTCTTTCACTTCCAGAGGGGACCAGAAATGATATGATGGTTTGTCACCACCTGCCTCTCAGTTCCCTGATAGCCTCATTTTCAAGGATTATCCCTTCCACTCTACTCCAGTCCTCACATTTTCCCTGGCCACAGGCTGGCTGTGCCACTCAGAATCGCCCTCCTCAACATTGAAAATGAAAACATCTCTCTTCGACAATGACTCCTCTCCTTCCCACTTCATCACCCACCTTCTTTTACTCCTGTCTTTTCTTCTTTCCTCATGTACCTCACCTGTCTTGGTATATCTTGTCTATCATTCTTGTCAGCATTTCATTGGCCCCATTGGCTTGGCATCTCACCTGCCCAGAAAATTTCTGGTGTAGATTCATCTATCATCAGCCTTCTCTAGATTGGCCTGGAAGGTCAAGGGTTGCTGGTTAACCTCATACAATCATACAGTCTGAGGCCACTAGATTCTTGGTCAAAAGATGGCATGATTGAATATGTGCTTCTGACAGGATACCTTGGCTACCATGTGGAGGGCATCCTGGAAAGGAGGACCTAACAAGCAGAGACCAGAGAGGAGCTGTTGATTCACCAAAACTTTACTGAGTACCTCCTTTGTGCAGGCACTGTTCTAGGTGCCAGAGATAAAATAGTCCATAAAACTAAAAAAAACTTTGCTCTCAGCAAACTTACATTTTAGTGAAGGAATTTAGATAATAGGTAACTGTATTAGTCTAGGTTCTCCAGAGAAACAGAATCAATAGGAGATCTCTCTCTCTCTCTTTCTCTCTCTCTCCTCTCTCTCTCTCTCTCTCTCTTTCCAGTCCAAGTCTGAGTTTGAAGGCAGGAGAAGACCAATGTCCCAGCAGAGAGAGAATTATTACTCACTTAGCCTTTTATTCTATTCAGGCCTTCAACAGACTGGATGAGGTCCATCCACATAGGGAGGGCAATCTGTTTTACTCAGTCCACTGATTTAAATGTCATTTTCATGCAAAAAAAAAAAAAAACCCTCACAGACACACCCAGACTATTTTTTTTATAAGTATCTGAGCACCCAGTCAGACTGACACCCAAAACTAATCATCACAAGTAAGTAAAGAAGTAACATGTTATGAAGTATAAGTGCTAGGAGAAAAAAATAAAGCAGGAAAGGAGGATGAGAAAAGACAGCAGTTGATGTTTTATTTTTATTTCTTCAAATATATTTTATTGATTATGCTATTACAGTTGTCTCATTTTCTCCCTTCACTCCCCTCCCCCCTGAACATCCCCTCCCACCCACATTCCCCCCCTTTAGTTCATGTCTATGTATCATAAATTCTTTAGCTTCTACATTTCCCATACTATTCTTGCCCTCCCCCTGTCTATTTTCTACCTATTGTCTATGCTACTTATTCTCTATATCTTTTCTCCCTCTCTCCTCCTCCCACTTCCCTGTTGCTAACCTTCCATGTGATCTCCATTTCTGTGGTTCTGTTCCTGTTCTAGTTGTTTGCTTAGTTTGTTTTTTGTTTTAGGTATGGTTATTACTAACTGTGAATTTGAAGTCTTTTTTTACTGTTCATATTTTTAATCTTCATTTTCTTAGGTAAGTCCCTTTAATATTTCATATAATAAAGGCTTGGTGGTGATGAACTCCTTTAACTTGACCTTATCTGAGAAGCACTTTTTCTGTCCTTCCATCCTAAATGAAAGCTTTGCTGGATAGAGCAATCTTGGATGTAGGTCCTTGCCTTTCATGACTTGGAATTCTTCTTTCCAGCCCCTTCTTGCCTGTAAGGTCTCTTTTGAGAAATCAGCTGGCATTCTGATGGGAACTCCTCTGTAGGTTACTGTCTCCTTGTCTCTTGCTGCTTCTAGGATTCTCTCCTTAATTTTTACCTTGGCTAATGTAATTATGATGGGCCTTGGAGTGTTCCTCCTTGGGTCCAACCTCTTTGGGACTCTCTGAGCTTCCTGGACTTCCTGAAAGTCTATTTCCCTTGCCAGATTGGGGAAGTTCTTCTTTATTATTTGTTCAAATAACTTTTCCACTTGTTGTTTTTCCTCTTTCCCTTTCTGGTACCACTAAAATTTGGATGTCAGAACGTTTAAAGATGTCCTGGAGGTCCCTAAGTCTCTCCTCATTTTTTTGAATTCTTGTTCCTTCATTCTTCTCTGTTTGGTTGTTCCTTTCTTCCTTCTGGTCCATTCCATTGATTTGCGTCCCAGTTTTCTTCCCATCACTATTGGTTCCCTGTGCGTTTTCCTTCATTTCTCTTATCGTAGCCTGCATTTGTTCATCTAATTTATGACCAAAGTCAACCAGTTCTGTGAGCATCCTGATCACCAGTGTTTTGAACTGTGCATCTGATAGGTTGGCTATCTCTTGGTCACTTAAAAAAATTGGTTCTGGGGCTTTCAATTCTGTTTGAGCCATCTTTTTTATTTTTTATTTTCCTTTGGTCTGGTTGTTGGTGTTACGTACGGGCAGTGGAGCCTTAGGTATTCACAAGGGCAGGGCACCTCAGTCACTGGGTTGTGACGTGGTATGTGGGGGCAGGGTCTAAGAGGAAACAATGGTGCCTGCTCCACTCTCTCTAGGACTTCAGTCCCCTTTGCCGCTTCCCACAAGCAAATTGGGCCCTTCTGGTGCTGGCTCCTGGGCAGGTGGGCTTGTGTACTTTCTCAGACTCTGTGGGTTTCTCCAAGAAGCCTCCTGTGAGGCTGAGAGAATCTCCCAGCCTCAGCTCCCACAGTTGTTTTCAGTCGGTGCTCTTAGGCTTTGTTTCCCGGTGCTGGGTCCCTGGGTTGCACAGTCTGTGTCGCTTCCCGTTTTCGCTTAGTTTGTCTATGCGCGAATGTGTGACTGCAGACAGCCAGCTGCCTTGTGCACCTCACTGGGTCTGCTAGTCACCTCCTGTGCCCAGGGTCTGCCACCGGTCCATCAGCTGCCCCTCTGCTTCTGGGGTCCACCAACTGCTGTCTGCGCCCTGCACGCCCATGTCTGCCAGCCAGCTCTTTTTCCTGCTGGGACCCCTCGACCCCTCTCTGTAGGCCTCCGACTCCGCCCCTCCTTACCGGTCTGGATGTTTGGTAGTCAGACTTCCATTCAGTTCATTTCTCTCTGTTCTGGTTGTTACTTGTTTCTTGTTTCTCAATTTTTGTTGTCCTTAGTTTTGGTTGCTCGAGGAGGCACAGTGCAACTACCTATGCCTCCATCTTGGCCGCTTGTTTTTTTGTTTCTAAATTTTTGTTGTCCTTAATTTTGGTTATGTGAGGAAGCACAGTGGGTCCACCTATGCCTCCATCTTGGCCAGAAGTAGCAGTTGATGTTTTAGATGGGGTAGTTAAGGTAACCCTCTCTGAGAAAGTGACAAGTGAAAACTTGAATGAAATGAGGGAGTAAAATCTTGGATATATCAGGAAGAACAGCATACTAGGGAGAGGAAAAAAGTCCAAAGGCTTTGAGGTTGGACTAGGCTGGCCATATTCAAGAACATGGAGTAAGACCTAGGACAGCAAGAGGGAAAGTAGAATTTGATAAGGTTTGAAGAGGAAACAGGGTTCCACACAGAACCTTGTAGGTCATTGTAAGGAGAGTGGCTAACATTGAGTGTGACATGGGTTAAGAGTGGAGTGACATGACCCAAATTATACTTAGAAGCAGGCTAGGGCAGAAGCAGGGACACTAGTTGGAAACTACTGGTAATCCAGGCAAGAGACGATGGTGGCTGGGACCAGGTTGTTAGCTGGGAGGGTGGTGGGAAGTGGTTGAACTCTGGATATATTCTGAAAGTAGAGCTGGCAGAACTTCCTGATAGATTTCTTGCAGAGTATGAGAGATAATACCAAGTGTTTTTTACCTAAGCAACTAGAAAAAAATAGAGTTGTCATTAACTGAAATGGAAAGGACAGACTGCAGGAGAGCAGGTTTATGGAAGGATTAGGAGCTCAGTGCTGGGTATGGTTCCTTTGAGATGCCTGTTAGACATTCTAGTGGAGATGTCAAGTAGGCATTTTGGGATAAAATTAAAGATAGAGGTCTGAAATAGGGCTGAGAATCATCAACATAGAGATGGTATTGAAATCCATGGGACAAGATGAGATCTCCCATGGAGTAAGTATAGGTAAAAAATAGGAATTGAGGTCCTGGCTGGTGTGGCTCAGTGGGTTGAGCACCAGAAGGCAAAGCAAAGGGTTACTGGTTTGATTCCCAGTCAGGGCACATGCCTGGGTTGCAGGCCAGGTCCCCAGTAGGGGATGTGTAAAAGGCAACCACACATTGATATATCTCTCCCATTCTTTCTCCCTCTCTTTCCCTCTCTCTAAAAATAAATAAATAAAGTCTCCTAAAAAAATAAAATAGGAATTTCGAAATGAGACTTCTGGCCAAGAATGGAGGCATAGGTAGATACACTTTGCCTCCTCGCATAACCAAAAGGACAACAATCAATTTAATAACAAAAAACAACCAGAACTGCCAAAAACTCAAACTGTACAAAAGTCCAACAACCAAGGAGTTAAGGAAGAAACATTCATCCAGACTGGTAAGAGGGGCAGAGATGGGCAGCCAGGGTGGAGAGGATGCATGGCAACGTGGTGGCTGGAGAACTGGGCAGGGGAGGCTGGTGGTCCCACATTCACATGTGGATAAACTGGGAGAAACATGTCAGGAGCAAGACAGACTGAGAAACCCAGCATTCCAGCACAAGAAAAGAAAGCCTAAAAACCTCTGGCTGTGTGCTTACTCCAACAGCACATATACTAAAATTGGCATGATACAAAGATTAGCAAGGCCCCTACACAAGGATGACATGCAAATTCTTGAAGCATTCCATATTTTTAGGACACATGGACAAAACCAAAGGGGGATAAGATCAAGGGTGAGAAGTGGGGATGGTTGGGGTGGGGGGGAATGGTGGTGGTGGGGAAATGGAGACAACTGTACTTGAACAACAATAAAATAAAGTTAAAAACAAAACAAAACAAAAATCTGGCTGTAAAAACCTGTGGGGATTGCAGCAGTGGGAGAAACTCCCAGCCTCACAAAAGAATTCATTGGAGAAACCCACAGGGTCCTAGAACATACACAAACTCACCCACTCACCCAGTAACGAGCACCAGAAGGACCCAATTTGCTTGTGGGGAGTGGGGAAAGTGACTGAAAGCTAGCCAAGAGCTGAGCAAGTGGCATTGTTCTCTCTCAGACCCCTCCCCCATCATACAGCACCACAGTGCAGGAAAGTAGCTTTCGATAATTTCTGTGAGCATCCTGATTCCCAGTGTTTTGAATTCTGCAGCTGATAGATTGGTTATCTCCTTGTCACTTAGTTCTTTTTTTGGAGTTTAGATCTGTTCTTTCATGTGGACCATATTTCTTTGTCTCAGCACACCTGTTACTTCTATAAGGGGTGGAGTCTTAGGAATTTGCCAGGCAGGGCAATCCACTTCACTGCATTGTGGTGCTGTATGTGGGGGAGGCATCAGAGAGGGAACAATGCCACTTGCTCAGCTCTTGCCCCACTCTCAGTCACTTCCTCCACTACGTACAAGGGAATTGGGCCCTTCTGGTACTGATTCCCAGCAGGGGCGTCTGTGTGCATTCTAGGACCCAGTGAGTCCCTCCAACAGGCTTTCCTGTGAGTCTGGGAGTTTCTTGTGCCACTGCAGCTCCCACAGTCTATTGTAGTGAGAGGTTTTGAGGCTTTATTTCCCCACACCAGAACCCTGGGTTGTGTGGTCTCTCTCACTCCCCAGTTGTTCCTCCCGGTTTATCCACAAATGAATGTGGGACTGCCAGTCCACCAGCCACTGCCTTGCCATGCATCCTCTCGACCCTGCCTGCCCATCTCCACCCCGGTCTCGATGAATGTTTCTTCTTTTAACTCTTTGGTTGTTTGTCTTCCATACAATTCAATTTTCTGGCAGTTCTGGTTGTTTTTGTTTTTAAATTGGTTGTTGTCCTTCTTTTGGTTGTTCGAGAAAACAAAGCATATCTACCTATACCTTCATCTTGGCCAAAAGTCCTTGGACATAAATTTTCAAATCAGTTGGGCAATTAAACAAGCTTTTGACCAACCATTCTTTTCCTTGGTTCTACCTTCACAATTACTTCCAGAGGAAAGGAATGTTGCCTGTTTCCATGCCTTTTGGGCTTCTGTGCTGTAAATTAGCTTGCTTCATGGCTTTTTACCTGTATTTTTATGATTCAGCTTTCTCTATTCTACTAAGGCTAGTTACACTCTTACATGAGCTTCCCAGCCTGGAAAATTATGTTGCATAATTCCCTCTCTTAGTCCTATTATTTTTGTTGGTTTACCTTTTCTTGACCTTTTGCTCTCATTTTAGAAAATGATGGAGTGAAAGCTAATGTCAGTGTTCAACCCACCAAGTTCAACCAGAAGTACCTTCTCTTCCTTTCTCAAAGGCTGAAATTTGATCTCCTGGGGGATGTAGCAGGGAGAGGCAGTGTTTGTTAAGCCCTGGATGCTGTGACTCTAGTCATGTGAGAAGAGCCTCTACTTCAAATCTCTGTCACAGAGAGGGCCACAGTCCTAACCCCCTGCCCTTGATGAGTCCTTCCTGAGGGCTTTGAAGACCTAAACCTATTGAGAAGGGAAGGGCATTGGCTCAACATTCTAAACTGGAGATCTCAGAGCAAGATTATGTCTAGCTATGGCTCAGCCCAAGGAAATAACACGAATGATGGGTGGGGTTAGGGACAGAGAGCAAGAATCCCACCAGTAAACTTGTCTCTCTGGCATATCCATTCTCAACTTCCTAAGAATGTCTTGTAGCAAACCTTCTGGGGAGAGTGATAAAGATGGTGACATTCAGGATTAGAGTCAAGGAACTGAATGACTGGTCATTGAGTAGAATCACTTCCCTCTGAGTACCCTCTAATATCCTTTGTCCTTATCTCATTCACACTACCGAGAGTGCCCTCTCCCTGGACGATTCCATCCATCCAGTGCCCTCACTGGCGGGCTCCAGGCAGATCCATCTCACGGACTCCCCAGGTTGTATCTCCAGCCACAGTCCCCTTCCTTACCTCTAGCTGAGCAGAGATGCTTTTCCCTGGATGTACCACAGATATTATAGCCACTTGTACTCTGTATCACACTTTAAGATCCGAGCCCATCATTTGTTTTGGGTTTCTTAAGGATTCTCCACATTTCTGGTTCACTTCGATATCTTCTCCTTGTTTCTAAGAACTGTTGTGTATTTATTTGGTAACTTTTTAATATCTTTGCTATAATTTTTTTAGGTCTTTAGGTGGGGGGCAAGATAGTTGCGTGACTTGAAACTTAGAAGAACATGTATGTCCTTTACTGGGATTTATTTTTGAAGGGTCTTATGGTATTCCTCCTTGAACCTCAACAGTCTCAAGATGAATAAGAGTCTGCCTTCCTCAGAGAATGATGTTTCCCAACCTCTTGAACAGTTTAGGGTGCATCTGGTAGTTTTCCTTACAGTTTATTTTGACCATCATTCTTTTTCCTCCATCATTAGCTCATCTCTCACTGGGGTAAGAACAGCTTCCCAAATCTCAGGATTCCCCTTTAGAAAACACACTGGAAATTTTGTTCCCATGGGAAGGATGGGATTAAAATCTGCTTCCTAGGATGACTCCATAGCTATTTAACCAATTACCAGGGATTTATGCAATGTTCTCACTGTCCTCAGGCCTATACTAGTAAACATTTATTGCCTACTAGACAGAGCCCCAATGCCTTATCCTGTAATGAAAGCCACTCAGCATTTGCAGTATTATTACTCTTATCTTGAGGCTGCAAAGAATTAGCAGAATGAGGTCAAAAGTGTGGGCTCTACAGCTAGACCACTTAGGTTCCAAGCTGACTCTGCCACATACTTGCTCTGAGACCTTAAGCAAGTTACTTACCTTTTCCATGCTGCAGTTTCCTTCTCTGTAAAGTGGTAAGTGATAGTAATAATAGTACATGCCTCATAGAGTTTTTGTGAAGATTAAATGAATTAATAAATGAAAAGGACTCAGAACAATGTCTGGTGCTCAGAAAGTGCTATGTAACTGTCAGCTACTACCTTTACCTCTCTGCATCCCAAGACAGACCCTCCTCTCCAGTTAAACTGGGCCATTCCCTGTTTCTCTCCCCAACTCTGAACTTCTGCTTGACAGAGTCTTCAAGAGCACAGATTAAATCCTCCTCTCCCTTCTCCTTTCTTTCTCCTTCTTCTATTATCAGTGATAACTACCATTTATTGAATATTTGCTATATACTAGTCACTTTTAAAGTGTCTTTTTTAAACCACAATAGTCCTGAAAGACTGGTAACTTTGCTCCTGTTTTATAGATAAGGATGCTAAGCCTGACAGAGGAAAAGTAAGTGGCTCTTCTGAGTGTCAGGGCTGACAGTTTAACTGCGTCCATGTGACTCTGTCTACCACGGCAGGCTGACTCTCCCTTTCTTATTACCAAGCATCCACTGTCTCCCTTCCCTACTTGCAAAGACACACTTGGGGTTCTCCATGTTGTGAATGAAATCACTCACAGTGATTTTGGTCCCAAGTACTAGAAAGCCCAACCAAATTGGCTTAGACCAGGAAGGGAATTTGTTGTTCATATAAATGAAATGTTTAGAGGAAAAGAAGTGTTTAGACTTCAACAAGGGTGGATCCAATGGCTCATCAATGTCCCTGAGGACCCACTTTTGTTGCCCTGTTGGCCTGCCTTCTTCCATGGTTCCAGTCTTATCCTACTACTGGCTCTCCTGGGGCTTCAGCACGGCTGTCAGCAATAATCTAGGCACTTTAGGTTAGATTCCCCACATCCTGGGATGGGAAGTAAGAATAAATAGTTTATTTGGGAGACAGTCCCAGGAAACATTAGTAAAAAAAAAATGGGAAACTGTGATAAGGGAGGGAAATAGTGCCTAAAGGGTCATCTAGAAAAGAGCCTTTTGAAAACTAGAGCAATCCCACTGTGGAATTGGGGGGAATGATGTATCAGAGTTATCCCAGCAACCTTAGGAGCAAGCAGAGTGGGCTCTAGAAGCCTCAGAAAAAGCCTCAGGCAAAAAAAAAAACAAAAAAACAAAAAAACCCAAACCACCCAAGAGGTAGCAATTGGGAATAGGACAGGAGGTATGGGAAGGGCACCAAGTACATCTGTTACGCTGGGCATGTGCTTCCTCAATCATGCCCATTGGGAGATGGAGCAATCCTTCCCATAGTGGTCACACTGTAGTCTTGGACTGTACTCTGGTTTGCCTTGCTGAGGTCTTGTGCCCACACCTGAACCAAAACCTATGTCCAGGTGAATACTCTGCCTGATGGCCTTAGTCTTCAGTTGCTGCCTACCCAGCAGTGGCAAGAGATAGGGGCATGCTGACTGGCTGAGACTAACCAGGGCCTCCCCACACTCTTCTAGGGCTGGAGGTGGGGCCAGTCCACCAGAAGTGCATGGCAGCTGTCCCGGAATGTTGGGAGGGTGCAAAAAATGCTGGGAAGCAAACAGCAACATTCATCCCGTAAGTATTCCCTAGAACAAAAGGAATGGGATGGAAATAAAGCTTCGGAGAGGAATACAGAAGCCTGGAAGCCCGGAGTTGGGAGAGGACTTTGAAGGTCACGTGGACTGACTCACCAGTGCTGCTACAATTCCCTCCTCATCTGTCCTTCAAAGTGACATTTGATCTCAGCTCATACACATCCAATAACAAGAAGCCCACTACTCACAGAGTAACCCACATTTGTTGTACAGACATCTCTCACCATTAGAAGTCTCTTCACATTGGCTTGGAATCTTCCTCTCTGTGTCTTCTCGGGGGTTTCTAGGACACATCTGCTTCATCTGCCCTAAATCTCAGTATTACCAGGAAGTGTAAACAGTGATTGCATTACCCCCAAGACTTCTCTGGAACAAACAGGCACCTCCCGGGCCTGTCTCCTCAGAGATGGTGGCCACAGAAGGACCCCCACATCTGTATTGGAGGTCTGGGGGAGGCCCTCAGGGCAAGTACCTTGGAGTCCGTGGAGCAACAATGAGTTTCTTCCCTGGAATCATCAGCCAGTTTCCAGGTCAGCCACAGTTTACTGCTTGGAAACAAATGGCCTCAGTCACAGGGAGGAGGCCCCAGTTTCCTCATGAATGTGTTTATTTGGAGGATGTGCTCTCCCAGACATACAAACTCTCTGCCTGTCTCCTACCCCAGCAGCTCCCACAGGAGCTCTGAAGTGTCTGGCAATGGCCACGGGCTCTGTGGCTGTAGTTTCTGAGGTCTAGGCTGCTTGCATCTGGGCACACACATCTAGGCTCCACATCCAGCCCCAGTCCTGACCTCCTGCCACCTCAGAGGTCTGCAAAGGGGAGGTGTGCACAACTATGGAAAGGGTCCAAGCTGGAGTCAGAAGTCATTCAGTGAATCTTACTCCTCTGAGATGGGTGACTTTGCCTCTCAGAGCCTCGGTTTCCCTTTTCTAAAAAACAGGGAAATAATTCACTGGCATAGGAGGTCTGGGAATGTGAAAGTACTGAGCATACACTGGGTTCTTAACAGGTATGTGGCTTATGGTGCTTTGTTGGTGAAGGCCTCCCTGACACTCCCCTGATTATCAGAATCTGTTGAGATAGTTACCAATCTTTTGTTGTAGTAACTGCAACTTTGAAGGCACCAGATGGTAACTCTTCTGTCATGGAAACACTTCCCCACCCCTGCCTTCCTCCAAGATGCCCTCACATATTGATCAGATAAGGTAATGTTCCTGTACTGTCCCAATCTCCAACTATTACAGACCCTATGGAAGACATCTGTAGTTCTGTCTTCTCTCCTTGTTCTTGGGAACTGTCCTTACCCTGTTCACATGTCCACAGAGAGAGCACCATGCCTGGGTCTCTGTGGACCTCATGCCCTTTTCCATGACCTAAGCTGGGCTAAACGAGTTCTCTGATATTCTTCATGTTGGGAGTAGAAGAATCCTTTCTTCTCCATGGTGTGTAGATCTGCAGCTACTGGCAGCCATGTGGGAAACACCAGCTGGCAGTGAGGGAACAAAGCTGACACCCAGAGAGAAGCAGAGACAAATGACACAGCAGTTGGAGTCCAGGGGTCAGGTGTTCTTCAGCCTGTCTGTCCCACCACTTAGTGGTGCAAACTATCCTTACAATACAAAAGGAATGGCCCATTTTCTCCAAGCCTCTTCTGAGCTTCAGCGGATTGGGAATCTATCCAAAAATAGGATTGGTCCCATCAGATTGTATGTATCCTAGAACTGGAGCATAGAGTCTCAAGGTCAGGTATTAGCCAGTGTTGAGCTCTGCAGGTAAACAGACAGGACCTTTGGGGCAGTCATGTGGATTCTTACATAAGCAGAGGCAGAGTCTGGAGCAGAGACAGGAGGGAGGTTGGAAAAGGGGCTGCCTTGGATCCTGACAGCTTTCCCTTCCATTTTTCACTTCCCCAGTCCTACCCTGCCTGCCCTCAGGCATCATGAACTATTCCTGCCTCTATCTGGTAAATCTTCCCTTTTCCTCAAGCTACTTTGAGAGGGGCTCCTTTTCCGTGTCCCCACAATTACTGCTTCTTCAGCACAGCCTGAGGTGGAGGCAACAAATAAGAGTTTGTGTTCACACATTGGGGTGCTAGAGAATGTCCCTACATGATCTGAGAATTTACTCTCAGCTTTAAAAAAATTAAGGTGTCCAGTAGTCTCCTCTATGCAGTTTTGCTTTCCACTGTTTCAATTACCTATAGTCAACTGAAGTCCATAGATATTAATTGGAAAATTCCCAAAAGAAACCATTTATAAGTTTTAAATTGCATGCTGTTCTGAGTAGCATGATGAAATCTTTTACCATTCAGTTGTGTCCCGTCGGGGACATGAGTCGTCCTGTTTCCACACTGTATGTGCTATCTGCCCATTAGTCACCTGGTAGTGATCTTGGTTATTAAATCGACTGTCATGGTATCTCAATGCTTGTGTTCTGTCACCCTTTTTTTGCTTAGTAATGCCTCTGAAGAGCAATAATCATGATGCTGGCACCAGGGAAGCTGCAAAGTGCTTCTTCTAAGTGAAAAGGTAAGCAGGTATAGGAAAAAACATAGTGTATGTAGGGCTTGGTACTATCCAGTTTCAGGAAACCTCTGGGGGTCTTGGGTTGTACCCCCTGTGGATAAAGGTGGACAACTGTAATTCACATGCATAAATTCATCCATTTGAAGTGTACAGTTTAGTTTTTTAGTGTATTCATGGAGTTGTGCAATCATCACCACTAATTCCAGAACATTTTCATCACTGCAAAAAGAAACCCATACCAATTTTTCCTCTTGCTCACTCCAGCCCTTGGTAACCCCTAGACTGCCTACTCTATACATGCAGATTGGCCTGTTCTGGACATTTCATATAAATGGAGTCATCCAAAGTGAGGTCTTTTTTGTATGGCTTTTTTCACTTGGTGAAATGTTTTTTTTGAGGGTTATGTTGTAGCTGTATCATTATTTCATTTCTTTTTATGGCCTAATAATACTACATTTTGCTTATCCACTTAGCAGCTGATGGACACTTGGGTTGTCCCCGTGTTTTGGCTGTTGTGATAGTGCTGCTGTCAACACATACGTACACACATTTGTTCAAGTACCTGTTTTCAGCTCTTTGGGGTGTGCACCTGGGAGTGGAATTGTTGGGTCATGTGGTAATTCTATCTTTGACTTTTTGAGGAACCACCTCCTTGCCCACTCCAAGAGAGAAAATTGTGCTGCCTGGACAAGATCAAGTCCCTAGGACTCGAAGCTCTACTAAAGGTAGTAACACGGGCAAGGCAGGCAGATGCAGGGACGCGGGGAAGGTGGCTGCTCCACTGCTAGTCTCCAGAGACACTTTCTGTGGGCTGTAGCTCTTTTTGGTCAACTCTCCCCTATGGGAAGCTTGTCTCTGGGAATTTTCCTACCTTCTGCCAGGGCAACCAGCCCTGAACCAGGTACACCTTCTGCCAGTGGACAAAGACAACTGATCAGCTTCAGATTCCAGGCTGCCCACACTGATGGACTTTGGCAGAACTCACTAGCACATTCCAATCCAGCATCGTTTGGAGAGCTCCTACTGTGTGCCTGTGCCTCCACAGGACCCTCACAGGACCTCAGCACCAGGCCTGGCATACTGTGTGTGTGGTTTGGGTGGGGACTCCAATGTCCCTGCTAAACTCAGAGGCCCTGGAAAGGGCCTGGGTTTTGGTGTCAAGACAGTTTGTATGTTGGAATACCATTTAATTCAAGTGTGGTTTAAATAAGTTACTTAACACTGTAGCATTTACACCACACCTGGGAAAATGATGTTACTGATGTAGCAGGATGACTGAGAGAGCAAACAAGGTGAGGAATATAAGCATCTAATGTCTGATAGAATGGACTTGATAAATGGAAGATAGTTGTGATCATTTACTACAGAGACAGCTTTCAGCCTTGGTCTTGCTTTAATCTCCTAAGTCTTCATCTCAGCCCAGACCTCTCTCCTGAAGTCTTGAATATCCGATGCATCCCAGCCCTACCTGCCTGAAGTCTTCGGGTGCCCCAGCTCATCATGCCATGCTGAACTCCTCAGCCCCCCTTGAAGACTTGCTACTCTTCCCATGTTTGCAATCTCAAAAAGGTCAGAACATTCAGCCAGGGACACAAGCTAGAAAGCAGGGTGGAAACTAGAGCTTTGTTCTTCCTCATTCCATATATTCACACAGTCGCAAACCCTGTTTGACATCTTGTGATTGCATCCTCCCCTGTCCTATGGTCCATGTGCAGCGAAGGGACCCATCAGTTTCCTAGGACACTGTGACATCACACACTCCCTCTCTGTGTCTTCCTAGTGTCTCATACCAACTCCAGCAGGCTTCTGCCTTCCTTAGTTCCCCCCAACAGCTCCCATCAAGATCTCCAGTGCCCTTACCAAGCTGAATCCAACAATTCCCGGAGTTCATCTTCCCTCGCCCACTGGCTGCATTTCATACAAGAGACCTCTGCTTGTCCTGAGATACCTTCTTCTCTGGTCTCCAGGACACTTCTTTTTGCCTGATGTCCCTCCTAACCCCTAGGCTGTGTCCCCTCAGTCTCCCTCACACTCATCTCACTAACTTCTAACTGTTGGTGTTCACTGGGGCTCATTTCTTTTATTTTTTAAGTGTATGTTATTAATTATGCTATTACAGTTATCCCATTTTTTCTCACCCTTATTCCCCTCTGTCCTGCACCCTCCCTTCCACCAGCATTTCCCCACTTTAGTTCATGTCCATGGGTCATACATGTAAGTTCTTTGGCTCCTCCATTTCCTATACTATTCTAAACCTCCCCCTCTGTATTTTGTACCTACCAATTATGTTTCTTATTTCCTGTACATTTTCTCCCATTTCTTCCCCCTTCCCTGATAACCCTCCATGTGATCTTCATCTCCTGTGATTCTGTTGCTGTTCTAGTTATTTGCTTAGTGTGTTTTTGTTTTTGTTTTTAGACTCAGTTGTTGAATCAGCATCTGAAAGTGCACAGTCTGATTATGGGAAGCAAGGGAAGTGACGGGAAGTGAGACCAGAGCGGAGCAAGTGGCATTGCTCCCTCTCTCACCCCTCCTGCACAGACAGCACCACAATGCAGCAAAGAAGATTGCCCTGCCCTGGTAAATACCTAAGGCTCCACCCCTTACCATGTAACAGGAGTTCTGAGACAAGGAAATATGGCTCAAATGAAGAATATAACAAAACTCCAGAAAAAGAACTAAGTGACAAAGACACAGCCAACCTATCAGATGGAGAATTCAAAACACTGGTAATCAGGATGCTCACAGAAATGATTGAATTTGGTCACAAAATAAAGGAAGAAGTGAAGGCCACACAAAGTGAAATAAAGAAAAATATACAGGGAACCAACTGTGAAGGGAAGGAAACTGAGACTCAGATCAATGACTTGGAACAAAAGGAAGAAATAAGCATCTGACTAGAACAGAATGAAGAAACAAGAATTCAAAGAAATGAGGAGAGGCTTAGAAACCTCTAGGACAACTTTAAGCATTCCAACATCTGAATTATTGGGGTGCCAGAAGGAAAAAAAAGAGCAAGATATTGAAAACTTATTTGAGTAAGTAATGAAGGAGAATTTTCCAAGTCTGGCAAAGGAAATAGACTTTCAGGAAGTCCAGGAAGCTCAGAGAGTCCTAAAGAAATTGGACCCAAGGAGGAACATACCAATACACATCATAATTAAATTGCCCAAGATTATAGATAAGAAGAAAATCTTAAAAGCAGCAAGAGGAAAGGACACAGTTACCTACAAAGGAGTCCCCATGAGACTATCAGCTCATTTCTCCAAGGAAACCTTACAGGCAAGAAGAGGCTGGAAAGAAGTATTCGAAGTCATGAAAGGCAAAGACTTACATGCAAGATGACTCTATCCAGCAAAACTTTCATTTAGAATGGAAGGGCAGATAAAGTGCTTCCCAGATAAGGTCAAGTTAAAGGAGTTCATCATCATCAAGCCTGTATTATATGAAATGTTAAAAGGACTCATCTAAGAAAAAGATGATCAAAAATATGAACAGTAAAATGACAACAAACTCACAACTATCAACAACTGAATCTAAAAACAAACACAAGCCAAACAAACAACTAGCACAGGAACAGAATCACAGAAACAGAGATCACATGAGGGTTATCAGTGGGGAGGGAGAGAGGGAAATGGGGGGAAAGGGTACAGGGAATAAGAAGCATAAATGGTAGGTACTAAATAGACAGGAGGAGGTTAAGAATAGTATGGGAAATGGATAAGCCAAAGAACTTGTATGTATAACCCATGGGCATGAACAAAAGTGGGGGAATGTTGGAGGGTGGGGGTCAGTGCAGGGAGGAGGGGGATAAAGGTGAGAGAAAAACTGGGACAACTATAATAGCATAATCATTAAAATATACTTAAAATGAATAAAAAAGAAAGGAAGTGCATACACACACACAATGCACCCACAAGAACGTAGGCTTGTCAGAAGACACTGAAAGAGCTCCTCGTAGCCAGAGCTGGAACAATTTGAACAACTAAATAAAATAGTATTGGATTATAACTCAAAGAAGAAAATAAATATCCATGTGTCCATATTGATCAAATAATAATTAAATAAGTAAATAGAGAATATTTAAATCTTCTGTGCAGAAGAATTCCAAATTTCCATAATTTCCAAATTATGGAAGAATTTCCATAATTTATGTAAATACTCTGCTTTCAAGGAGAGGGAACATAACTCCCCAGTCTTTAAATATGTGCTGTAAATAGTGATTTCCTTCCAAAGAGAACAGTATGGAAGGGGAGGGGGAGGTGGAGGGAGTCAAACAGTACCTTGGTCAAGTGATCAAAGTTAACACCATTGGTGATAAAGCGATGTTATGGTGATAACATGTTGATGTTATGTACTCTTGGCAATGTGATGAGAATGGAATTATAACTCTGTGGTCTGTCTCTCAAGAACACATACCCCAGTCTGATCACGAGAGAGATGTCAGCACATCCCAACAGAAGGCTGTTCTACAGAACACCTGACCAACTCTACACCAGACTGGTAAGGGCATCAGAAACAAGGGAAGTCTCAGAAATTCAGATCTAAGAAGAGCTCACGGAGACAGAACTCCTAAATAGAAAGTTTATTTTTAATAAATAAATGGAGGGAGTTCCGGCCAAGATGGAGGCATAGGCAGTTGCATTGTGCTTCCTCGCGCAACCAAAACTAAAGACAACAAAAATTGAGAAACAAGAATCAACCAGAACAGAGAGAAATTAATTGAACAGAAGTCGGACTCCAGTACATCCAGACCGGTAAGGAGCGGCGGAGTCAGAGGCCCGCGGACAGGGGTCGAGGGGTCCCGGCGGGAAGAAACGCTGGCTGGCAGGCGCCAGGGCTCAGATGGCAGCAGACGGACCGGTGGTGAACCCTGGCCGCGGGAGGCGACTAGCAGACCCAGTGAGGGGCACAAGGCAGCTGGCTGTCCACAGCCAGCCACACGTTTGTGCACAAACTAAGCGAAAACGGGCAGCAAAAACGGGCAGAGCTGCCGCGTTTCAAAGCTTAAGAGCCCCGTCTGGGAACTGAGGCCGGGAGATTCTCTCAGCCTCACAGGAGACTTCTCGGGGAGGCCCACAGAGTCTGAGAAAGTGCACAAGCCCACCGCCAGGGAGCCAGCACAGGAAGGGCCCAATTTGCTTGTGGGAGGCAGTGGAGGGGACAGAAGTCCTAGAGAGAGCGGAGCAGGCGCCATTGTTCCCTCTCAGACCCCGCCCCCACATACAACGTCATAACCCAGCGACCGAGGTACCCCGCCCTGGTGAACACCTAAGGCTCCCCTGCCCTTACGAAACAGCCGCAACCAAACCAAAGGAAAATTAAAAAGATGGCTCAAACATATTTGAAAGCCCCAGAACCAATTTTTTTAAGTGACCAAGAGATAGCCGAATTACCAGATGCACAGTTCAAAGCACTGGTGATCAGGAAGCTCACAGAATTGGTAGACTTTGGACATAAATTAGATGAACAAATGCAGGCTACGATAAGAGAAATGAAGGAAAACTCACAGGAAACCAATTGTGAGGGACAGAAAACTGGGACTCAAATCAATGGAATGGACCAGAAGGAAGAAAGGAACAACCAAACAGAAAAGAATGAAGAAATAAGAATTCAAAAAACTGAGGAGAGGCTTAGGGACCTCCAGGACACCTTTAAACGTTCCAACATCTGAATTATAGGGGTACCAGAAGGGGAAGAGGAAGAGCAACAAATTGAGAACTTATTTAAACACATATTAAAGGAAAACTTCCCCAATCTGGCAAGGAAAGTAGACTTTCAGGAAGTCCAGGAAGCTCAAAGAGTCCCAAAGAAGTTGGACCCAAGGAGAAACATGCCAAGGCACATCATAATTACATTAGTCAAGGTAAAAATGAAGGAGAGAATCCTAGAAGCAGCAAGAGACAAGGAGACAGTAACCTACAAAGGAGTTCCCATCAGACTGTCAGCTGATTTCTCAAAAGAGACCTTACAGGCAAGAAGGGGCTGGCAAGAAGTATTCCAAGTCATGAAAAGCAAGGGCCTACATCCCAGATTGCTCTATCCAGCAAAGCTTTCATTT